>JAAWXA010000055.1:1243500-1262635 GCA_038090715.1 Florisuga fusca
TATAAGAGACAGCTCCGGTGGTGTGTGGCCAGGAAGATGTCGTTGTCTCGGGGGCAGTCGTGGTGGCAGGAGCACATCTTGATGAACATCATCTTTCTCTGGAAGGAGTCCCCCTCGGGGCAGTGGAACTCCACCTCCAGGGTGCTGGTGAGGGAGGGGGTGCAGCACCGCCCGTCCCTGCAGCTGCCACAGAACCGGGGCCGGTAGGAGCGGGTGCTGGTGCAGCCAGAAAACTCAAAGTGGAGGCTCTGGCGTGGCTTCGGGGTCCTCACACACTTCTTCCCCTTCTAGGGAGAGAGCAGAGGGGTTACAAGGACACGAGAGGCAAAAGGTCCACGCAGGCCTGTGCTCTGTCTCCATCACTAGTGGGACACAGAGCGTGGCATTCCGGAGCAAACCCTGTGAGAGGGGCAGGGCTGTCCCTGGCTCTCAGGGTGTCCCGTGTCCCCTCTCCCCAAGCCCAGTACCTTGGTTTTTTCCAGGGTGAAGTCGCAGGGCCGGACCATGCAGAGCTGGGTCTCCTTCTCCAGGTGGCACTGGGGGTTGTTGTTGGTGACCCGGGCAGAGATGCCCATCCCACAGCTCTTGGAGCAAGCACTCCACTCCGTGGTCTGCACCAAGCAGTTTTCCTGCAGGTTGTTCTGCTCTGGTTTGTGTGCTGGGTCCTCCCTGAAAACTGAGCCCCGGGAGAGAGGTGAGGATGGGGCTTGGGATGGGGCGTGGGAGGCAGCACCCAACCCAGCTCTGCTCCCTGTCAGAGGGGGAGGCTGTAGGGGAGCAGGGGGTGTTTGTACCACAGCCCAGTCCTGCTGTGACATCGGGGGGGTGTGAGCCTCCCCAGCATCACTCGGGTCTCACCTTCATGGTTTGGAGCCCGAGGTTTGGTACCCACACAGGCAGCAGCCACCTCCACTCCCGGAGTCACAGGGATGTGACTCGTGGTCCCGACCCGGGGGCAGTTTGAGTCCCTCAGCAAAGCCCTCCTGGTCAGTGCCCTCTGCCCAGCACTCACCTGCCCTGGCTGTTTGCGGGGGGTTCTGGCTGCCCTCCCCACAGACCCACTCCTCGCAGCACTCGCTGTGAATCCTGACCCGGCGGGGGCTGGGGCAGTCGGGGGAGGGCAGCCGGAGGTCCTGGGAGCAGAGGGGGATGCAGCCGATGGCCCCGTCCAGGCAGATGCACTGGAGCTTGCAGCTGGGCTGGAAGCTCTCCCCGTTGTGGTAAATCCTCCCCAGGAGCTCACAGCTCCCACCCTCCTGAGCTGCGGGAGGAGCAAGAGGAGAAGCTGAGCAGATGGAGCTGGGGACCTCTCCCCTGAGGAGATTCTCACTCCAAAATGTTTGTAGCAAACCCCCTGCCCCAGGGAAATGAGGCACTTTCCTGGGAATCTGTCCTGGCTTCGTGGGAAGTCTTCCTCCACGCTCCTGAGTTATTTCCCCAGTGATTCACCTACCTCTGCTCTACACACATCCTGCTTCCAGTCTTCATTAGGCACTTTACACCCACATTGTCCTTATTAAGCTTCAATCCTCAGCTCTTTGGTGCATCAGTGTCTACAGGAAGAGCTAGGAAGCTCATGTGGCTTCTAAAGATCACAATAACCAGGGGAGGAAAATTAAACGACTTTAAAAACTCCTCATAAGCAAGAGGAAAGCACCTTCTACGAGTTAAATCCATTAGTGAGAGTTAACAAAACCATTATATGTGATCCTGGCACTGCAAAACTGCAGTTCCACCCCAAACTCCACCTCCCTTGTCTCGGGGTGCTGAAAATCATTCAGCTGCTGAAATTTGTGGATTTCCAGAGATGCCACATGCAGTAGCCAAACACTTCCAAAAGGCTCCCCTCAGCTTTCCAGCCCCTGTGTCTTCCTGACATTGAATTAAAAAGATGGTCAGCTCCTGCTGAGGAGCCCTCTTTGTAAATGCAGAAGACTGAGGAAATAGTTGGGTTTTTCCCTTTCCACCAGAATAATTTTGGGGTGCTTTAGAAATAGCTACTAAACAACAGACAAACAAAACCCCAAAATAGTTTTATTTTTCTGCCTGAAAAGAGGCACCAGGATTAACTTAGAGAAACCAGGCCTGCTGGTCTCAGCAGTTCTGCTGTCCCACACATAAATAATTTTGCAAACGAATTGTTCAGCTCTTTGCACCCATGTGCTCCAGCCAGGAATATGCTGAGAGCAGTCAGGTGCATAAATGCAAAGCTCTCCTAAGATTTTCCCAGCTTCCACTTCCCAGTAGAAGCCCAGCCTGCTGCTGTTTCCCCCCAGGTGCTGCAGGGCTGGAAGGATGTCTCATGCAACACCAGACCCCCAGCCTGTGCCTCTGGAAACATCCTGCCCTGCAGGGGGAAGCAGGTTCTGGGCCGGTCCCAGTGGATCTTTTGGTCTGGTGCAGCTGGCAGGGATCTCAGGAGCTGCTGCTGGATGAAGCTCCAAGCTCTGCTGAAGTTCTGCCAGGGCTGTGGGGGTCCTGGGGGGTCCTGCGGGCAGGGGGCTGAAGGGACCACCAGAAAAATCACCCGAGAAGAAGCAGAACACACAGCTCTCACCTAAGCAGATCCCACTGCCTCTGTGGGGTTTGGAGAAGTCACAGTAGAGTCCCTTGTGGTGATCACAGGGTTTCTGCAGGGAACAGAGCTCACCAAGCTGCCTGGCACACACCTTGCAGCAGCCACAGGCATCCAGGACGTGGCTGGTGCCAGCAGGGCACTGCAGGGGCTGGGGGGGACACTGGCACGGGTGGGTGCAGGACTGTGGCTCTACCTGGAGGGAAGAGAAAACGTGCAGAGAATGAGGCAGGCAGAGAAATGAAAAAAACACGAGTCTGGGTCAAGCACAGACCCCATCAGGAGGAGGGAAGATCATTCACCCCCCACTGGAGAGCAGGGATGTGTGTGTGCAGCTCCTGGGGACTCACAAGACTCATTTCCTCATCCCTAACTCATGAGGGAAAAACCCAAGATGCCTCTGAGAAGCAGGGCCAAAACAAGCAGTAGCCTGGAGTCCCATGCACAGCTCAGCCCCCCGCTTCCCTGGAAGCAATAAATTAGTAATTATTAACAGGCAGAATTTCCTTGCTCTTAAATAGCACCACCCAGAGAAACAGCAAAGCAGCAGCAGCATTAGACCCTGTTCAAAGAGGGAAGGAGCAAGGAGCACAGTGAGATGAACCTGCCCAGGGTTCAGCCCTAAGAACTGACCCAAAGGCTCCCAAGTCCCATTCTGTCCCCTGGGTCCCTTATTGTCTTTGTTATTCCCAGAGATGTGCTCTCTCCTCTCCCCTTTCCACAGAACACAGGATACCCAACTTCTGAAGTGCTGAAACCCACCCTTGGCTTTTTTGTCATCTGCTGAACAGAGATCAGGGTGACCTCCTCCAGAAACACCAGGATGCTTCCAACACCCTGACAATTCTGTGGCATTCCTGTCCCAGAGCAGCCTGGAGCAGACACACAGGTTCAGTTCTGTCTGTGCCTGGATCTGGGCAAGATAAAAAGCCACAGGTGAAAGGTGCAGAGCACATGGTCTGGAAAGATCCCCTTGTACCTGCTCAGAACCAGCAGTGTGCCAGCTCCAGCCTGGATTTCTGTTCAGTTTCTGCCCACTAAAATACTCCAGGTATCTGAGGGGGATGCAAAGCTCTGCTCTGCTCTGCAGCACTCAGATGCTGCAGGATGTGGGGCAGCTGCTGCTCCAGCCCTTGCACGGAGCTGCTGCCAGAAAAACAGTTTGGGATCCTGGATTGCCCTGATCTCCTGCACCACACACCCCCCAGCTCCCAGGGCCACAGGGTGGGTGGGGAGGAAGCCAGATCCCTCCTGACAGCTCCACTGCCACCCAGGGAGAGGGGAGAGGGTGGGATGGGGGAACACCTGGAACAAAAGCCAAAAAAAAGATCTTGCTGCAGCTCTGTTTGCACTTATTCCACCCCATCCAACCCCTGCTTGTGAAAAGGCTTCCTTGGATATTGTGTTTGTCACCAATAATAGCAGGAAAACTTTTCCAGCTGTTTTGACTGTTGCTTAAAGCAGCTGCTCTGACTTCAGCTCCCCCGGGGGTCAGAAGATGCCAAGGGCCTTCTGTTCCTCTGACAGTCAGCACAGTGGGGTGTAGGACAGGGATCAGACTGAATCTTCACTCCCAAATCCTCCCAAGAGTCTCTCCCTGCTCAGCAGGAATTGATGTAATTCCCCTTGAGAACTCTTAGCAGAGAAGTATTTTGGAAACAAACCTCTCCTGCCTGCAGCCAGCTGTGCTCAGCCTTGGAGCCACTGCTGGGAGCTGGCACGTCCCAGGGATCTCTTCCTGACTGCTGAAGTGCATTGAAAGAAGCTAAAAATACAGAAATGCTTTCCTACTGGGTTTTTTTTTTCATGTATGCAACCACTGTAGCTGCCAACAGGATGTGTTATTCAACCATGGATGAGTGGGTGGGGGGTACACGGGATCATAAAAGAGGCAAAGCATTCCTAACACAGGGTCTATATTAAGATGCAATCCATGAACTTATTAAAAAAAAAACAAAACACAGAATCATGACAACAAGCATTTTCCAACACAGTGTCAGCCACAGGCCATCTGAAGAACAGCTCTCAAAATAGCTCTCCTACTGCAAAACAAACCAAAAGAGCCTCTTTGGGGATAAGAGGGAAAGCAACAGAATTCACCCCAACTCAACTCTTTCATTAATCATTTGGGGCTGTTTATTTCCTTTAAGAACTCACCCCCAAAAAACTCAACCACCTGGTTTTACCTTCTGTTCCCAACCAGCTTCACTTCCTCCTCATGTTACAGCTGCTTCTCAGCACAGGAACATCTGGAGTCAGACCTGAGAGCTGCTGGGTGGCTGCAGCCCAACCTCTGTGCCCCACTTGCCCCACCTGTGAGCCCAAGCAGGGTGTAAAAGGCCCAGTTCATCCAGAGTTCTGGGGCTCTTTCCAATAGTTTTGAGATTTTCCAATCAGTCAGCTCAGATGTGCCTCTCCTCATCACCCACCTGGCCCCAGGGGCTGTTGGGCTCCTGTTTGCTTTATTTATTACTGAGCAACCTCAGCTTGTGCTGCTTGGAATTCCCATGAGCCCAAGAGGGGAGGGAATGAGCTGAGACCTTTTTTGGCTCCTGCACACTCAGCAGGGACCCTGGCAGAGCTGCCTGGCAAGGGGAACTTCTTGAGTTGGGAACAGCTGGGAGAAAGTCAACACTGAACCAGCTTCCATTACTTAATTTACTTCCACAGCAATTTCAAAGAGGTTGAAAAAGGGGTTTGCAGGGAGCACCCCACACCCTGCATTAATTTCAAGAGCTGCTTTAAGGAGTTTTTTTCAACACAGTGTGGGAACTGTGCCCAGGATTCACATCCAGGGCTTTGCTACAGACCCATACATCCTATTCCCACTCAACATGCCCCTGACCTGGGCACAGAGGGATTCAACATTTAATTTCCTTCCCCTCTGAGAAGGGTCTGTTCCAAAATGACACCTTTACCTGCACTGAACAGGATCCCAACTTCAGGTGGAGCCTTGACCTTGGTTCTGCTGTGGGCACTGCACTTCTGGGAGCAGCAGGACAGAACTAGAGACCAAAGCTACAGAAAGATTTTGGAAAGTGCTAAAGCCTGGAGTGTCAGCTCCAATCACAAGCACCACGTGTGGAACTGGATCCCCCCACAGCACCAGGGGAGCACAGAGAGCCTGGGCAGAGCAATTCCCTTCCCTCTGCTCCACACACCACTGACTCCCAGCTCCCCCCCCTCAGCTGACAAGCCAGAACAAGCTTCCTCCCAGCTGCCAGCACCAAACCAGCTACCTGGGGGGGAAAGAAAAGATGAGAACCTTCTTCCTGCTTCATATTCACAGAAAAACTCTCTTCCCCCTTGCACTCAGGAGGGCACCTCAGGAGTGGGCTGGGGCCTCCAGCTCCCTGCCCGGGGCAGTTCTGTGCCATCATCAGGACTTCTTCCTGATCCGTGTCTGTGAGCCCAGGGAATGAGCTATGAGGGCCAAGCCAGGGAGGGTTTTTCAAATGAGCCTGGGCATTCAGAGGGCGTTTTGGAGCTGAGCTGGCTGTTTGCAATGTGCCGTGGGAGTCAGGGGTTAATGCTGCAAGGTGGGAGCCACACAATAAACACCTGACAGCTCCTCATCCACATTCCCAAGCAGCAGATAAAGCAGCCAAAACACAGCCACTCTCACACTCCAAAACTGCATTATCATGGATAATATCTGCTCTCCCTCCATCCCAGGCTCTCAAGGCATCTTTCCCACATTGCACAGCCTGTGATGAAAGCCAACAACCAACAACCACTGCTCCCCTCCTGCAGACTCCCAGGCTGAGCCTGGCAGAGCTAAAGGCAGCAGCCAGCAGTCCTGGTCCTGCTCTCTCCTCCCCTGGGAGGCAGATTCAGGAGTAACAGCTCTTGCTTCCTTACTCAATCCACTAACCATCCCACTCAGAGCTTAAAACCAGTCAAAAGTCCCATTTCCCGGGCAGGCTTAGGGGGAAGCATCATCCCAGAGGAATAACAAAGCATCACAGCCATGGGATTCATCTACATACCCAACCTGCTGCTGCCAGAGGCAGGTCAGTGAAAGACACAAGGTGACCACCCCAAATGGCAGAACCTGGGGCACAGGACACCTTTCCTGGCAAGGAAGGGGCTGGCACATGCTGAACACTGAGTGATCCAACAGACCTTATGAACCAGAAGCACAAAAAGCCATGCAAGGTGAACCTGACTCCTTCACCCATCCCAAACTGCAGCTGAGATACCCCAGTGAGTGCAGCAATGCTCCTGCGACCACTGGAACTGCAACAGCACACAACAGTCCCCAGCAGAATAATCAGCTCCTCTGTCAGGCACTTTGTATCAACACATACCCAGGCACAAATCCTGCTCTGGAGAGGCTGCAGCCTTATCTCCCCCTGGGAATCACTGTTTTGGGGAACACATGGGTGGGTCCAGGGGCAGTTCCACCCTGCACCTGCATCACTCTGCTACCAACCAACCTTCTCCCAGGAAAAAAAACCCAACAAAAAACAAACCTTGGGAAGCAGGTGGGAGCTGGGAAGAGTTTTACAGCCTGAAGCCTCCCCGTGCATCAAAGCCAGAAGCTGCAGTGCCCAGCCAGCAAACGGGGTGCTGCAGTGGGGTACGTACCCTGCCAGCGGCCAGGAGGAGGAGGAACAGGGTCCGGGTCACTGTCCCCAGGTTTCCAGACATCCCGAGGGAAGGGAGGGGATTCAGGCTGCCGACTGATTCACTCCTGCTCCTCCCGAGCTTCTCCTCTCTCTGCATAGAGCTGCCCACCAGCTCCTGCTTAAATATCCTCCCGGAGGGGCGGGCCCTGCCCAGCCACCCGCGGGGAAGCAAGCAGAAAGGGGTGCAACAAGAAAAATGCCCAAATTCCAGGGAACACGAGCAAATTCCTGTGGCCCTGGTGGTTACGGGGCTGTCGGCACAGCTGGTTACTTTCCACGTGGGGAAATCAAAGCCCAGGATTAATTTTCATTATTTTTTCCTCTTTTTAACTTCAAAAGTATGAAGTGTGGGACAATGTTCTTGACACAACCCCCCTTTTCCTTACCTACATCCCTTCCTTAGGACTGAAATAAGCAGAGTGCTCAATGTTTTCCCTTTGACCAGGAGGGAGGGATGGGAAGTTCAGGGCTGTCAGCTGCAATCCGGTACCGGAACTGCCCGTGCATCACCGCTGCTTGGCACTGCCAGCTCTGGGAAGTGAGACATTCCACGACTCTAAAAGCTTCTGTCTGGACTCCTTCAGAGAGGGGCTGCTTGTTTTATGAGGCAATTAAAAAGCCACAGGGTGCAGGTTGTTGGTAAAGGGCAGCACTTCCCTCTGGTGCCTCGGGACGCGCGTTTGGATCTTGGGCAACAATCTGCTCTGTTTGCTGCTGAAATGCAGAACCTGGCTGCTGCAGAGCCTGCACCGAAAAAACAAAACAAAACAAGACCTTCTGAATATGGAAGGGTTGTTCTGTGTACTAAAGGAGTGGTTTTGTTTATTCCCAACCAACAAGCAGAATGCTGCCACGGGAAGATGAGGAGTGCAGCAGAGGGCACTCGGAGTCCTTGCTGGGCTGGGATGTCACAGGGGGTGGCACCGGGCTGGGATCCTCTGTGCTGCACATGAAGTGGCCTTAAAAAGACAGAGCTGTGCCTTGAGTCAGGGTGGAAGTGGTGTAAGATGTGTGTTCTTCCTCTGGGGCAACACAGAGCAGGGGGCAGGAGCATCCACTGTGCAGCACAGTCCCTAGCACATCCCAGCAGGGAATGTCCTGGGAAGCAGGACAGGACATCAAGAAAAACACAGGGAGTGTGTGGTGGGTTCTTTAAATTCAGCCTCATTTCTTCCTGCAGGACTGCTGAGCTGGGAGTCAAACCTGCATTTTACTCAGGTCCTTTCAGGTCCCTGTGCAACACCAGATCAGGCTCCACACTCTCTGTGCCACTGCTGAAAACAGGGAACTCCAACTCTTCCTTAATTAGCACTTGGAAAGCCTCTCATGATTTAAGACTGGAGAGCATTAGCCCCAAGCAAACCACCTCAGATGCACCTCTTTCTGCTCCTCTAACACCAGACAAGGGATCTCACAATCATTCCCATTACAGATACCTCTGCTAATGTCTCAGCCAAGGATTATGTCTCCATGCAAAAGATTTAATGGACTGGAGGTGGCACAAAAACACCCGTGCCCTAGAGCAGCTGGGAGCTACAGGTATACATTCCTCCCCCTTTGGGAAGGCTTGGCACCTGGAACTGTGTTGTCACCTGAAATCAGCTGCTCACACATCACAGGATGTTCTCCCACTGCTCCTAAATGAGACAGAAATAAAATGCTCCACACCTCTGGCCTCATTTTCTCACGCAACAAGAATAATTCCAAGCCATGTGGAGCATTTGAAGGTGTCATATCTGTGCCTATTTTAAGAGGACAGTGCTCAGTTCATCCATTGCTCCTTGTCTGAGAAGGAGCCCTTGCACCCTGAGCCATGATCTCCCAAATTCTGCTGCTTAAAGATTTTTCTGACCTGCTGCATGACCTGGGATGAACCATTGAACCAAAATCACAGAGCTCACTCCCCAGCCAGGGGTTCTGCAGGGAACACTCAGCACAACACCAGCATTAGGATGGCTGATTCAGTTTTCAACCTACAAAACAGCAAAAGAGTAACTGGATTACAAAGCACCTTCCTGAGCTGCTCATCATCATCCACCTGAATGCTTTCACCTTCCCAGGACAGTAGCATAAGTACAATGTCCTGAGCTGTAATCCTGCTCATCCTTCAAGCCACCAGAGCTCTGCCATGCCAGCTGGGTCCCCTGCCTTGCCAAGAGATGAGTCTGGGTCTGCTCTAGCTCCTTTACCAGAGAGCAGAACCAATAACTACCACAAGTATCCTCCCTGCAAAGTGGCAGGAGCAGCACCAGGCCCTCCACGTGAGGGTTTCTGGGGACAGAGGAGCCCACTCTGCCTCTTGGATCCCAGAGCTTGTCTGCCACAAAAGGCTCCTTTCCACCAGGAGCTGATAAAAAGGAGATGAGCAGCAGGACATGAAGGACATGAGCTCCCTACACCCATGGTCCAACATTTTCTTAGGGCACTGGGACAACCAAAACTACCCCCACTGCACATACCTGTGCCAAGAAGCAAGGGGAGAACATGAAGGTTGAGTGACTCAGAATGATCAAAGGGAGGAAACACCCAAGTTAACACTGATTTGTGTCTCTTCTTTTTGCCTGAGCTGCTTCAAGTGAAGAGATGAAGATGTCAACCCTGCTTAAAATCTCCCCTGAGCACTGAATAGTGGGTGTTTAATTCACCTTGTTATGTGCTTCTGGGTTCACTCACAAAAAAAAAAAAAAAAAAAAAAAAAAAAAAAAAAAAAAAAGACATTTAGACAATTATTAAAATCATGTAAGGCTCAAGAATAAAACTAAAGCAAGCATATGCAGTTTTTGGCTCAGTGTGACCTCTCCTAGCAGCAAAATAAAAAGGTACAAGCAGCAAGGTGAGGACAGAACCCTGTCCTCATTGGCTTCAGAGCTGTCCCCTGTCTCACAGCCACCCAGCTGTCCCCTGGACATGTTGGTGGCTCTCAGGATCGCTCCTCACAAGAAAGTTTCCATTCTCCCAGCTGGTCAGCCTGGGTAAAAGCCCCTGTTGGAGCAGATCACAGACAATCACTCTGATTTCAGCCTTGCTGAAATGGTATCACACAGAAATCTGGCCCCCAGAGAGGCTGTTTCATTGCATTGTTCATTACCAGCTGCTGCTGCCTGCTTGGTGCATCCTGCCTAACCCCAGGCTAAACCAGCTGCCAGATCTGGGCATGAGGGAGTCCTGTCCCCTGCTTTTTGAGGTTGTTTGTAGTTTGGGAAGCAGCAGCAGTTCTGAAGATCAGCTGGGCACCTTCATCCAGTTTCTTCCCAGTGGTGTAAGGCTGCAGGACACCAGTGACACCAGTGGCACCAGTGGCACCAGTGGCACTGCTGATCTCCCCACCTGTGGTGTGTCATTAATAAAAACAAACCCCATGGGTGGCTGTCAGGGCTGTAAATCTGCTGCAAGGCTGGGAAGGAGCTCTGCAGCTCCTGCGTGCTCTGGGTGGGACCCAGCAGCAACCCTGACCTGAGCTTTGAAGCTGAACATGGTTCCCAGGGACTCAAGAGCTGAGATGGTCACTTCCAGACCCACGTTCAAGTTCAGTGCTAATTCAGCATCTCTCCAGAGGGACAGTTAGGGTCAGATTGATGCCATCTAATCTGTAGACACTTAATTAAGGCATCTCCATTAGAAGCCTAATCTCTCTGAGATCCCTTTATAATCAGTGGAGAAGGACCAAAGCTCCTGAACTGCCTTCTGACAGCCCCTGTCCCCGCAGCTCCACGGGAGGCAGCTGCATCCTGATGGCAGTGAGGAGAAAGTACCAGAGCTCAGCAAAGGCCACAGCAAGCCAGCTCCAACCTGGGTGGGAAGGGCTAGCCCTGCCCTAGGGCCAGAAAGGGCAGGAAAAACCCAAACCAACCCTCCCCACCACAGCACAGCCTCGGGATGAAATCCTGAGAGCAGGAAACCCCCACTGGCTCCAGCCAGGATCCCCCTCTGCCTGGCCTGGCAGACACTGCAGCCCCAGGGCTTGCTGCTGTGCCCATCCTTCAAGGGCTGTCAAGCAGGGAACAAATTTTGTCCCTGGATGAAGAGTTCACTAATGAACTCTCCAGTTATTTCAGTTCTGGGAGGAACACTCCATTGTATTTGAGGATTTGTTGTGAAATGAAAGGCTGCACCAAGGGGTGCAATGCCTGGGGGGGGGGTGCTTGCTGGTGTCCTTGTGGGAAGTACCTGTATGAAAACACTCCTGGCATCACCAGTTTGGAAACTGACAGTGCTTAGAAACAGAGCTTGCCAGCAAAAACACACGTTCCCCCCTGACAAGAAAAGAAAAAAAATTTAAAATGCCTCTCTGAAGCCTGCAGGAGGCAAAAAGCCAGTTGTGCAGCTCACCAGGGAGTGTGCAACCAGAGGGACCACCAGGAGAGACACTGACACCCAATGCTGATGCAGAGCATTCCCCTTTCAGGCCAGGTGAGCAGGGAGGAAGCCAACACCTCCAAGGACACACAGGAAACGTTGCCAAGGGACAGTCCTGCAGGTGTGGAGCTCTGTGCAAAAAACCCACAGGCCTTGGTTGTGGAAACTTGACTTTGTTTGCCCTGTTTCTGTGATAAATTTGGCCTTTTCCCCCAGCCAGGCAGCCTGGAGGCTTTCAGGCCAGCTAGGACCACTCTAATTATCTCACCTCCTTTTTGCCCAACACAGGCTGGGGGATTTTGACTAAATAATGCACAAAGTCCTGCAACAAGGACCAGTGACCAGACATACCAGTGTCTCTATCCTGCAAAAAGGCAGGAAGGAGTTCATGCACAGTCCAGGCCCTGGATGAGAGCTCCTGGTGAAGCCCCCAGCCCTGCTGCAGACCCCCTGGGCAGGCTGGAGCTACAGCCCCTTCCAAAATCAGTGGGGAGAGTGGGCACAGAGCTGGTGTGGCTGGAGGCAGTGTGGGATGTGCAGACCTGTCCCAGGGCAGGCTCTGCACCAGGTGTGCTTGTGCAGCTGCCCCAGCCTGCCTGGGGCTCAGCATCCACGCAGAAAAAGCCAGAGCTCCAGGGTGCTGCACACAAGCTGCAGGAGATCACTCTGGGCCTTGAGGTTTGTCAAGGTGCAATAAAAAAAAAAAAGGGACCTGGTACCTGCAGACCAGCACAGGTCTCCACCTGGTCCTGTGTGAACCTTCTGAGACCTTCTCACAGCTGCAAAATCTGGACAGAAAGGTGAGTCAGGAGCAGTTGTGTGGAGACATTGGCTTGCACAGAACTGCAGGAGGAAGAGGCCCTGGGAGGAAGCAGCCAGCTGCACCCTGTGGAAGGGAGGCTTCCGGGGCTTTCTCCACTTCTTAACCTGCTGCATGTTTAATTATCCTGAAGGGAAGCTGCAAGGAGGGAGGGCATGTTTAAGGAGGACTCAGGCAGGCTCATTTAAGGAGGGCTCTTGCTCTCCAGGCCTGCTCGGGTGTGCAGCTGGGATGTCTCTGAAAGGCACTGACAGTACCTGCAGAGGAGGCACAGAGGGGGCAGCTCATGGGAATGTGGCTTGGGAAAGAGAAGGGACTAACAGCAGCTCTCCCTAGTGATGGGCTCCTGCAAGAACCACCAGGCTCTGCACTGACCTGAGCCTGGGGAGGGAGAGGACAAGGGGAAATGGTTTCAGACTTGAAGAGATTTAGGTGAGACATAATGAAGAAATTGTTTGGTGTGAGGGTGCTGAGCCCCAGGGTGCCCCCAGAAGCTGTGGCTGCCCCATCCCTGGCAGTGTTGAAGGTTGGATGGGGCTGGGAGCACCCTGGGCTGTGGGAGGTGTCCCTGCCCATGGCAGGGGGGTTGGAACTGGGTGAATTTTAAGATCCCTCCACACCCAAACCATTCTATGATTAAACTGCCACTCTGCCAAACTCTGAGGAGATTTTCTAGGGGGTGAGCCAGGCACTGCTGTGTCTCTACAACTCAGGAAGGGTGGAAGGTAAAACTCTCACCAGATCCCACCTCTCCACAGACCTCTGGCATCACTGAAGCTCAAAGGATCTCTGCCCTAAAATCCCAGCCCACACAGAAATATTCTGCTGAAATCACTAAGCCTTTCCTGGTTTACAAACTGCAACTCACACAGTCCCACAGGCTGAAACCTCAGAAGCTCAACCCCAACCCCCCACCCCTCAGCCACTCTCCCTGTCCTGTAGTTCAGCTCCAAAATCCCCCAGAAAGGGGCCTGGCAAAAAACCACAAAGAGTGACCACTGGAATCTTTCTGTGGCCCTACCCCTCACATGGAGCCCCACCCGCGGCACCCCCAACACCCAGGCTCCGGGTTTGCTTTAGTACAAAATCTCCAATTTTTGGCCTTTGCTCCTTTCCGGGGGGGGAGGGGACGCAGCGCCCCCTGGCGGCGGGACGGGTGCACTGAATCCCCCAATTTCACCGATTCCGCCTCATTTCAGCGTCAGTTCCTTCCCGGATTGGTACAGGTTGGTTCAGCGAGGGGAGGGCCGCGGAGGGCAGGGACAGGGTTCTGTGCTGCTTCTGGTCTGACAAATAAAGAGTTCGTGGGATTATTTGACCTCATCATGAACTCCTCTCCCTCCTCTTGGCTCTGGGGGGGGGATGCAGCACACCCAGTGCTGGGGGAAGAGGCACTTGGGAGACAAACCTGCAGCAAAAGCTCTTGAACTGGTTTAGTTAACCCCAATTCCTAACAATCCAGAATATTAAATAAAGTGTTTATTAGTCGTAGTATTTAGAAGTATCTTACAACAGATACAGCCCTTGATTACACCCCCTAAATGCTAAGGAAGAAGGTCCAAGGATGCCCCTTTCCATTTCAGTCTTAAAATCCAAAGTGAGGAGAGAGAAGGGAAGGGTTGAGCTTGACTTGGAGCTGTGCTTTGACTGGAAAAGCTGCTGGTTGATCTGATGGTTTCCTGGTTGCTGGTGGCTCATGGCAAGACACTCTTGAGGCAGAAGCCACCAGACTTTGTTCTCAGCTGGGGCCAGAGGCTGCAGCTTGCTCCCTGCTGCAGCTTCTCCCTCAGCTCACCCACGTCCTCCCTTCTCTCAGACAAGTGGTTAAGGCTGAACACAGACAGGTTTTTCTTTACATTTCTTCACAGATTCTGGTGGATTAAAGATTTCAGTTCAAGTGCTGAGTGTGGAAAGAGCCCTGCAGAGCAGAGGCTGCAGGAGGGAGGGGACACCCAGGCAGCACCAGATCTTTTTTTTCTTCTTTGACCCAAGGAGGAACTGGACGAGGGTCACAGCCTGCAGGAGGCCTGGGACACTTTGGAGTTGGTCCGTCTGTTGAGAGCGTTGCAAATGAAGGTGCCTGTGTCCATCAGCTTCTGCAGATCCACACCCTGTGTGGGAACAGGGACACAACATTGGCACCAGTTCTGCCATGAAAAGCTGCCCAGTAACAACTGGGAGAGACAAACTGGGTGAGGGAGCCTGGAGGGTTTGCTAGTGAGGCCCTGAAGTGCTGCTGCTCATTGGTACAAATCTGAGCCAGGGTCAAATGGGAGAGAGAGGAAAAAGGGGGGTGGCAGGACAGGGGCTGTGGGGGGACTGGGGTGGCAGGACAGGGGCTGTGGGGGGATTGGGGTGGCAGGACAAGGCCCTCAGGCAGAACCAGAGCGATTCTGCAGCTGCACCCACCATGCTCAGGCTCCCTGGGCTGAGCTCTGAACCCCAACCAGAGCCCTGGTGTGGGCTCAGCTGGTGACACTCACAGTGTGGATGCCCAGCCCGTTCAGCATGTACACCAAATCCTCTGTGGCAACATTTCCTGAGGCTCCCTGGGCATAGGGGCAGCCCCCAAGGCCGGCGACGGACGCATCGACCACGCTCACCCCCATCTGCAACCAAAGCTCTGTCAGGAAACTCCTCCTCAAGGACCAGCCTGGGGCTCAGGAGTGTGGCTGGAACCCGAGGGAAGAGGCTGAACTGCAAGAATCCTACCTGAAGGGCTACCAAGATGTTGGCAAGAGCTTGCCCATAGGTGTCATGGCAGTGAACAGCAAGAGCCCCAACGGGCACCTCCTTCATGACCGCCGTCAGCAGCTCCCTCATGCTCCCCGGGGTCCCCACGCCGATGGTGTCACCCAGAGAGATCTCATAGCACCCCATGGAGTACATCTTCTTTGAGACCTGCCCAAAAGTCAAGGGGCTTCACTGAACAGGCAGCTTTGCCAGCTCCTGAGATGGAGACAGAGGGATGGGGACACAGCAGCCAGAAGGCTCTTCTCTGGGATCAAGAATCCCCGGGTCCCCCCAGCTCCCTGACCTCCCTGTTTTGGTGAGATCCAGCAAGGTCCAACTTCCTCAGCCTTGCCCCACTCTTCAGTTGGGTGACTGGACACAGCCCCCCCCAGTGCCCAGTTCACACCTGTGAGCTAAAACCCTCTCAGAAATTCTGGTCATGTTTACACTGAACTCACCTCTGCAACTTTAGCAGCAGAAATCTTCCCTTCATAGGGGCACCCAAGGACACAGGAAACGTACCTGTGGTTAAAAGAAATATGCACTTCTAGCTAGAGAACTGAAGTGCTCAGGTTAGTCAGGACTTGTGCTGCATTTTGAATGCTCTGTGTAACAGAAGAGTTGATTTCATGTTCTAAAAATCACTCCAGAGGACAAAGCTCACACAAAGCTCACACAATTAACTACTCAACAATCACTTCTTCCCTGGATGTGAAAAATTTGCCAAGACAAGAGCAGATGAACTGTTGGGTTTGTGGAGCTACACAGCAGTGTTCCTTTGGATCACCTGGTAGTAAAGCTGGAGGCATTAATTACAGAAAGGGCAAATCCACCTGGAAGGGTGAGCTGCCAGGAGCCTTGCACCTCCTGCCTGTGGTGCTGCTTCCAAACCAACAGTAACCCAGGTGGGGAGACACCCCTCCAAAAAAAGGTGAAGCTGAAAACAAATCCCACTCCCCAGCACTGCTCAGGCTGCACTCCAAGGGGATAAATTCCACCTGCCCACCCCAGCTGCTGGGTGCCAAGGGGGCAGGAGGAGCTCCTCACCCCCTCACAGGAACGCTGGCGGTCCGTGCTGCTGCCATCACTTCATCAAACATCTCCAGACTCTCCTGGATGGAGCAGTTGATGTTTTTCTTGGTGAAGAGCTCAGATGCTGCCCCAAAGACTGAGACTTCTTTGGCCCCTGCTGCCACCTGCCAGCAGGAGGAATGGATTGAAGTCAGCTGGTCTCCCTTGCAGGGCACAACCCTGACCACACTTCCTGCATTTTACAAAACATGGTGGTGGTGGGGGGGGTTTCCATGAACGACCCAATTCTTTCCTTGGTTCATTCTACACCAAAACCAGAATGACAAACCCAAGTTTGTCTTCAAAAGAACTGTGAAGTCAGAGGTGCAGCAGTAAAGCTGCATCCATTGTATGGAGATAGAGCTGTGGGATGTGTGGATAAGGCTGGAAACAGCCTCACCAGCTACAACAGACACAGGTTTCAGGGTATCAAATATATCAAGGTATTTTCTATTGGTTTTCTACTTCCCCAGAAGAACAATGCCTTGTACAGGAACAGCCAGAGGAGACCAGCACACAGCTGCATCTCCCTCCCTTAACCAAGGGGAAATGTTCTTTAGGAGGAGACACAAACCCCTGAGCACCCTGAGGGGCTCCTGTCCCTTACCGCTGCCTGGAACCCCCTCAGGTTGGGGGTCAGCACGGGGTAACTGATTCCAGGGAATTTATTAATCCCTTGCATGACTTCAGTGTGGTCAGCCATCTGCAAAGGAAACCAGGACAAGGTTTGACAACATCCACTTCTGCAAATGGTAAAATAATGCTTAAAATTTCCTGTGGTAATGGGGACAGAGAGATTTGGGATCATGGGAACCCTGCTGAGCTGAGCTGAGTCCCCCCGGGCTCTGTGCACTGGGCTTGGACTTTTGCTCTTGGCGGGGTCCAAAGGGAAGGGCTGGGATGTGGTAATCACCACTTTCTGACTTTGCTGCTTCTTCCCCAGTTACTAACCACAGCAGGATTTTGGAGCAAGCAGGATGTTTTCCTTGGGTTCCTATCTGCTGTTACACCATCTATATTGTACCACCACACCACTATTATATTGCCTAGTATCTATTAATAGGCATTTTTGTCTTTAAATCCCATTTGAATACCGACCTGAGGAACCCACTTGGGGGAAACAAAGCTGGTGGCCTCTATAACCTGCAGCCCTGTCTCTGACAGCATGTTGATTAAGTCGATTTTCACTGCTGTTGGTACAATGTTCTAAGAAGAGAAAAAAACAAAAAAAACCAGAACACTTTATTCTTTCCACAATAAACCACTCCACCCCAAAACGGCCTAAACTGCTACTGTTAACGTGGAAAAAAAAGGGGCATCTAAATAAACGTAAAGTGTTGCTGCGTGGCGGCCAGAAAAGCCCCACCGGGAGGTGCTGAGGGAATTTCTGGAGGTGCTGAGGGAGCTTTGGGAGGTACTGAGGGAACCTCGGGAGGGGAACAAGGGGGACCCCGGCCCCTCCGTTACCTTCTCGTTCTGCAGCCCATCCCGCGGCCCCACCTCCACCACCTTCACCCGCTTCGGGAGGGCTCCGGACGCCACCGCTGCCGCTGCGCCGCTGACCTGGGGACAAAGGGAGAACATCAGCCCAAGCCCCGTTGTCTCCCGTCCCGTCCCCTCCTCCCCGCTCCCCCCTCACCGGCCGCAGCCACACGGCCCAGGGCTGGGGGAGCAGCCGCCGCGCCGCCGCCATCTTGGGCGGCTGTCACGTGACTTCCCCTCCCTGGTGACGTCATCGAAGCGGGAGGCGCGGAAATGGCTGCGCTGGGCCGGGGTGCCGGTACCGGTACCGGAGTGCCCATCCCCGTACCGGTACCACGGAGTGCCTGTACCGGTACCACGGAGTGCCCATCCCGGTACCACGGGGTGCCGATCCCGGTACCGGAGTGCCCATCCCGGTACCGGTACCACGGAGTGCCGATCCCGGTACCGGTACCACGGGGTGCCGGTACCGGTACCACGGAGTGCCGATCCCGGTACCGGTACCGGAGTGCCCATCCCGGTACCGGTACCACGGGGTGCCTGTACCGGTACCGGGGCCGTGGCAGCGCAGCCGTTGGTTGGGTAAGGAGTCCCAGGCCGTACCTGTCCCCGCTGGCCGTCCCGCGACACCGAGCCGGTGTCAACCTGCGGCATGCTTTCCCCGGTACTGCCCCGTTTTGGTTTGTTCTCTTCCCGGTACCGTCCCGTTTGGTCCCCGACACCCGCACTGTGGGGCTCCGGGACCTGCCTACTTATAGGAGGGTTCCCGCTGGCCCGTGGTGTCCGGTAAACACGGGGTGTTTGGTTTGGGTGCCCCCTGCCCCAGCGGTACCGGGGTGACCCGTGTGCTGTCCCCAGCTCCCCCCTCTCCCTGTTTGTCTCCGGTGCTCGGGTTCCGCCAGTACCGAGCGATGTTTGACAATTGGGTAACAAGCACCCTGAGGGGACGGGGCAGGAGCCCAGCTGGCACCGGGTTCTGTGTGCACAGCACCGAACCGAACCCCTGGCAGCACCCCCGGGGCCTTCCCAGCAACCCCGCGGGTACAGCAACAAAACAGCCTGTGACATCCCGGAGCCTTCCCAACACCCCTGCAGCACTGTGTCCCGTCAGGAGGCTCCAGGGATCAGCCTGAGGACAGGGAGGGCAGCTGGGATGGACGGACGGACGGATGGATGGATGGATGGATGGATGGATGGACGGATGGATGGATGGATGGATGGATGGATGGATGGATGGATAGATGGATGGATGGATGGGCAGATGGATGGATGGACAGATGGATGGATAGATGGATGGATGGATGGATGGATGGATGGGCAGATGGATGGATAGATGGATGGATGGATGGATGGATGGATGGATGGATGGATAGATGGATGGATGGATGGGCAGATGGATGGATGGATGGGCAGATGGATGGATGGACAGATGGATGGATAGATGGATGGATGGATGGATGGATGGAT
>JAAWXA010000055.1:1263281-1274263 GCA_038090715.1 Florisuga fusca
GAGACAGGGACAGATGGATGGATGGATGGATGGGCAGATGGATGGATGGATGGGCAGATGGATGGATGGATGGATGGATGGATGGATGGATGGATGGATAGATGGATGGATGGATGGATGGATGGGCAGATGGATGGATAGATGGATGGATGGATGGATAGATGGATGGATGGATGGATGGATGGATGGATGGATGGATGGATGGATGGATGGATGGATGGATGGATGGATGGATGGATAGATGGATGGATGGACGGATGGATGGATAGCTGGATGGACAGATGGATGGGCAGATGGATGGACAGATGGATGGATGGATGGACAGATGGATGGATGGGCAGATGGATGGGCAGATGGATGGGCAGATGGATGGGCAGGCCACCATCAACACCACCACCTTCAACAAGGACAAGGGACAGGTCCTGCACAACCCCGTGCCATGCTCCAGGCCCGGGGAAGTGTGGCTGGAAAGCTGCCAGGCAGAAAGGACCTGGAGGGGGTGGTTCTGGTGGAGAAGTGGGCCAGCAGTGTGCCCAGGTGGCTAAGGAAGCCAAGGGCTTGTATGAGAAATAGTGTGGCCAGCAGGAGCAGGGAGGTGACTGTCCCCCCTGTGAGGCCACACCTGGAGGACTGTGCCCAGTTTTGGGCACCTCAATGTCAGGGAGATGTGGAGGTGGTGGGGGGAGTGCACCCAGGCTGGGGAAGGGCCTGGAGAATAAATCTGGAGAATGATTGAGGGAGCTGGGAATGTTTGGTGTGAGGAAGGGGAGGCTGAGGGGAGACCTCATCACTCTGTAACCACCTGAAGGAGGCTGGTGCTGGTCTCTTCTCACAGATAATCACAGACAGAAGAGGGAATGGACTCAGGCTGCAGCAGGGGAGGTTCAGACTGGACATTGGGAACAAATTTTTCACAGACAGAGTGGTCAGAGCCTGGAACAGGCTGCCCGGGGAGGTGGTGGAGGCCCCATCCCTGGGTGTGTTCCAGGGTCGTTTCATGGGGGTGTTGGGGGATGTGGTTTAGGGAAAACTTTGTAGAGTAGGGATGATGGTTGGACTCCATGGTCCCAAGGGTCTTTCTTTCCAACCTGAAAGATTCTATGAGCTCTTTTGAAACCTTTTCTATGAAAAGCTGCTCTTGGGTGGAGTTGCCACTTCTCCTGGAGCTGTGGCCCAGCACCTGAGGGACCCCTTGGCCAAGGGAGAGGGTTGGGCTGTGTGGGAGGGAAGCAGCTGGCCAGGAGGCTGCAATGCCAGGAGCTGCCTGGGCACTCACCCGGAGCTGGGATTTCCTGCTGAACACCTGACTGGAGTCTAAGGAAATGAAATTATTTCTCCAAATCCAAGGCCTGAGCTGTTCCTCTTTGAGAGCCCTCTGCCCATGCCAAGGAACAGCTTGGTAGGGATGTCTTTGCCTGCATCCCTGCCTGCATCCCTGCCTGCTTTGCCTGGGATGTGGGGGGGTTCAGCTCTGGGTCAGACTCTGTCCCACCACCTCTTGATGCTGCACTGACCAGGAAACATCTGTGGTGTGTGGGAGCTGGGAGGCCATCACCCCAGGTGTCCAACAGCAGAAAAACAAGTCAAGAGGAGAGAAGAAAGGCAAGGTAGGCACAAAATGAACCTGTGACTGGGGCTGCCCCATCCCTGGCAGTGTTGAAGGTTGGATGGGGCTGGGAGCACCCTGGGCTGTGGGAGGTGTCCCTGCCCATGGCAGGGGGGGCACTGGGGGAGATTGAAGTTCCCTTCCAACCCAACCCAACCCATCCCATCCCATGAGTCTGTGATGAGTTGCTGAGCCCCATCCCCATGGATCCACCTCCATCCCTCCTCAGGGTCTGGCCTCCTCCCCATGGAGACTCCTCCTTTCTGTCACCTCTCTCTGGTTTCCATGCTGAGGTGTCTGATGTGTCCCCCCCTGGCTCAATTCCTCTCCCCATTCCTCTCCCTGCCAGCTGCTCTTTGGGGTCCCTGAGTTTCCCAGCCCAGCCCCTTCCCACAGGCTGGGTCCTTCCTCCAACCCCAGCAACAGGAGTCCTGCTGGACCTGCCCCACACCTTGGGGATCCCTCCATCTCTGCCTGTGTTTTGGGGTCTTGGCTGGCCAGCTGGGGTTTGAACATGGGTTCACACATCCAGTTTCTCATTTCTTTCCTTACCTTGACATCATGGGATGAAATTAAACTGCATCAAATTTCTGCTGTCAGGAGAAGGAAAAAAAATATTAAAAAAATGGCCAAGTCTATTGGACCATGGAATAATCTTCCAGGGGAAATGAAGGGAACTTTATTACTCCAGTCATTTACATCTGGGCTGGACAGAATTACTAGGAAAAAGCAATGCTGGGAGAAATGCTGTAAATATGAGAGAATAAACCTGGGGGACTTTTGCACTGGAAGGTGCCTGACCTTGGCTTTGCTGCTTCTAAATCCTGAGATATCAGGAGACACAAGTGGGAAACCCATTGGAAACCCATTCCAGGGGGGAAGTCAGAGTTCTTGGGTGCTCAGGTAGCAGGGTGTTTAAAGAAAGCCAAGCTGATGTGCTCTGGCAGCTTGCCTGGGAGTTAACCAAGCTTGGTGGGATTCAGCCTTTATTTTTATTGAGAATCAGTGGTTGGGAGCTTGTTTTCAGCTGCTGACATTTATTGCTGCTCTCATGGTTGCTTTCAGGCTCTCCTCTCTTCCAGCCACAGAACTGGGGCTGCCCAGCCATGGACCATCCCACCCCCCCTGGGTTTTCCTTGGGAGGCTTTTCCCTCCTTGTCCCTGTCTGTGATGTGCCCAGTGTGAGCACCCCAGGGTCCAGCTCCTCAGGAGGGAGGTAGAAGCATTTCCTGCCCCCAGGGATGGAGCTGGAGCCTCTCCAGGCTGCTGGATGCTCAGCAGGTTTTCCCCTCTTTGCAGGCACATGGGTGGGATGGGGACGAGTGGCTCTGTCCCAGCTCATCCTGCTGCCTCTCTTCTTCTTGGAAGGAAACCCTTGGGGTGTCCCTCTGCAGCACTCTCCCATCTCCTGATGCCTCATGGCAGGAATCTGGGAGCTGGGTTAGGAGCAGTGCAGCCAGGCTAGGGAGATGTTCTGGAGTCTGGGTAGCTACATCTCCTTAGGAAGCTGCTCTCCAGGATGTTCAGAAAGAGCTGGATTCCTGCCTCTGTCTATGTGGGCACCGTGTGCTACTCTCACACCAGGTAGTGCTTTTCTGCTATATTTTAAAAAATTCTTTTAATGAAAATTTGGTGGCTCTGATTCCATTGCTGCTCAGTGCAGAAATGGGTCTCTAAGCTTTGGGCTCCCTGTGTCCCAGGCACGCTGGACACATTTCTGGGTGCTTGACCCCATGGGTTGTGTCTGTGAGGTGGAGGATTTCCCTGCTTCCTCATCCCAGGGAGTTCAGAGCAAAGCCAACAAATTATTACATTAACACAAGGAGGTGTTCAGGGATGAGGTGGGCAGGGAAAGAGCTCCCCAGGTGCAAAAAAAAAAGATGAGGAAGCAGAGCCCAGCAAACTTTCCATGGAAACCACAGCTTAGGGTGGAAAAACTCCATCAATATTCTCAGGCAAAGGCTTGTGAGCACTTGAGGGTCCCAGATTTTTAGCAATGGAAAGGGTGATGGGAATTACCCTGTGCCAGGGGTGAGTGATGGGGCTTGGTCCAGCTTGAGGAGAGACGGGGTGAGTGGATGCTGGGACAGCTGCTGATGTCTTCCCAGTGACAACATCTCCAGGTGTCCCCAGGGCAGATTTCAGAGTGCTCTGGAACCACCTCATTGCAAACAGATTCCTCCTCCTCACAGCCAGCCCAGGACCTCAGTGTGGAGGAGGTGATGCAGATGAGAGCAGAACAAGAACCAAAAGGCAGGAGGCACCAAGCTCTGAGTCCCTGCCTGTTGGCTGCTGCTGGTTGGAGGGGAATCCTGCTGTCAGCCCTGGGAAGCCTCTTATCTCCATGCTTTACATGTGTTGGTGTCATCGGGCTTGCAGGAGAGACAGAGCTGATCTGATTAAGAGGCAGCTCAGCTCCTTGCCTGCTCTTGGCAGGCTTGGAACAAATTAGGAGCTCAGATCAGGTTTATCTGGCAGTGTAGGCACAGAAAATGTTTCCTATCACAGGAGGCTTCATTTGGTCCTCTCGCCCTTCCTCCTCTTTTTTTTTTCAGTATCTTTTTTCTTTCTTAATATTGAGTATCTGACTTTTCTTGGACTGATCTTTACCATCTCTCTTGCCTCTACCAAAGGAGAGTCAATTTTTCCTTCCAGCTCCATTAAAAAGCCTGTAATAAAACCTGAGCAGCCCAGACCCCAGAGCTAGTTAGTAGCATTAAATTAATCAGCTATGGGAAGATGAGTCAAGGGGGAGGGGGGGTTTCTTAATGCAGTTTAGTTTTATGGGTTGTTATTGTCTGGGCTCTTCTCATCAATCAGAAGAGGTGTCCTTCGACTCCAGAGGGACTGCCATGACCTTGTCCTCACCACAGGGGATGTTTGCAGGAGCAGAGTTGATGGATCCCTGGATGTTAAGCAATGGAATTACCTCTTCTGTTGTGTTGGGAGATGGTGAGGGATTCAAATGAATGTGCAAGGGGCTGGAAACCAAAATAGAGATGTTTGTGGGTGTGAGAGCATCAGGCTTGGGAGAAAGTAAGGCAGGAAAAGAGAGGAGGTGATATCCCAGTGAACCCTAAACTTGCAAATAAAATAATATGTAAAAGCTCCCAGAAATGGACTTAATCAAAAGAACAGCACAAAAGACTGCAGGAGAGCTTTGCCTTGGCTGGGGGATCCAGCAGCCCTACAACCATTTCCCCTGGCCAACCAACAACCCCACCAGGCTGGGGTGGGAAGAACCAACCAGGCACCTGGCAGGTGCTCAGAAATCCTTGGATATGGATTAAAAAAAAGGTAACACTGCCCCTGGGCAGGTTCTGCTCCTCTGCCATTGAGCATGGGCTGAACTCCCCAGCAGCTCCTGGGGATGCTTCTGATCCAGGCACTGGGGGAATCACCTCCTGGTACCTCCCCTTGGATGCTCCCCTGGATCTGCTGCAGCCAACAGAGAGATGGGGCAGAGGGACCATGGGCTGGGGCAGGAACTGGGCCACCCAGTACCAGACAGAGGCAAAACCTTCTGTTCTGCACCTGTGTTGCAGGAGGTCCCTGAGGAGCTGGCAGAAGCCCTTGAGCTGATTCCTGCTCTTGGAATCACTCCAGTGCTGGCTGCCTTCATCTGGCAGAAGTTCATCCAGCCCAGGTCTCTTCCCATCCTCCTGTGTGAGCTCCCAAGTAGCCAAAGGGGCTCCTCCTGCCTGCCAAAGGGGTTTTTGGTGATTATTCACAGTGTGTGGGTGCAGGGAGGCAGAGGCTCCAGCACACAGAACCTTTCCCTGGTGTTGAGTCCAGGCAGGCAGAGGATGGGTTCAGAGCCCTGGTGCAGAGGTACCAAGGCTGTAAAGAAGTATTTGCTGGGGAACCTTCCTCAGCAGCCTTGATGGGAGACAAACATCTCCCTCAGCCTCCCAGCTGGGCAGGGCAGAACCATGGCTGAGCTCAGAGCTCTCCTCATTCCTCTCCCTGGCTGGTTGCTCTCTTATTGAGGTTTCCTCTGCAGCATCTTTAATCAAATTTGCTCAGGAAATACCTGTGTGTAGATCCAACCAATGTACAACTTATTCAGTGCCAGAGGGGGTTGTGGCCCCACTGGTTGGATGCAGGGACTGGGACTGACTCCTCTGGGCTGGAAAGGCAATTGCTGCTCTTGAGTGGAGGAAAGCAGAGGAAATAATGTGAAGTATCCTTGTGCCACATATGCTTTATTCTGAGGAGCAGTAACCCTGCATCCCCCGGTGAAATATTGAATTTTAAGGGAGATGCAAACAAGTACAAATGAAAAATGTCTCTGATCATAAAGAAAGCATTTGCTGAAATTAAAATGGAATGCATTACTGTCCAGGCTGATGACAGAAATGTCAGCAGAGCTATGGAAGGGGAGGCTGACTACTTAGGTGATCAGCTACATTTATTGTTTTCTTTCCATTAATGCCAGTGGCAGCAGTAGAGAAAAAAATATCCAATTGCCTGACAACACTTCAGAAGTGAATTAAGTCCAATCCTTGCAGTGTTCTCCTTTAGCTTCTGGCTCAGCAGGAATGGGGGACTTAAATGGACTCACAACCAGAGGGACAGGGGTGGGGAAGAGAGGAATTAATTTTCCTGAGCAGAAATAATGTAGATAATGTCATAATTATCATTAAAAGGACAAGTGAAACTGGTCTGGCCCTGGAAGCAATCAATGCCACCCATTATCCAGTTGAATTGGCATTTGATGGGCTGTATTGCATTTGATGTGTCTGTGTTTCACCTCATCAGCCAAGTCAGAATCAGGGGTGTGTTAACATTGGTCCAGGTGTGTCTGCAGGGAGCTGGGGGCTTTGATGTGTTTTGGGAACTGTTCCTGTGGCTGCACTCAGCTGCTTGAGCATCCTGCAGGATTCATCCCAATGCCTCACTCTGCACTGCTGGAGACTCTGACCGAGCAACCAACCTCATCCAGAGCCTCTGGGAGTTAATGGAAAGCATCTGATGACTCCAGTGGGCTTTGGGCCAAGGCTGGTGTCCAGGCAAACAGCCAGGCTGGTGATCCAAACCCCATCTGGAGGTGTGGCAGTGCTCAGAGCCTTCCTCTGGGCCAGGGCAGACATTCTGAGGAGAGTTCAGGCCCAGCCAGATTCCAGGGAACTTGTTCTGGGGGAATTGTCAGCCCTGGTTTCCACAGCCACTGGGCACAGCTAATGGGGAAGAGTGTGGAGAAGGTTCTGGAAATGTGGAAATGTGTAAGGATGCTGAGGTCCTGCAGGGCTCCACCACACCTTCCCCACGAGGTAGGAAAAGTGGCACCAGAAGCACAGAGTCACTGAGGTTGGAAAGGACCTCTGGGACCATCAATTCCAGCCCATGACCCAACACCACACCAGCCAGCCCATGGCACTGAGGGACATCAGCCACTTAGACACCTCAGGGCTGGGGACTCCACCACTTCATACTTTTTATTTTTTTTTTTTTTAAAGCTCCAGGACAGATTTCCAGGTTGGAGCACCCTGGAACACCCAACTGCATGGTTCATCTGAGTAAGGTCTGTATCCTCCTGCAGAACCTCCCTGTCCTCTTGTTTCCTATGGGATCCCACAGCCAGAGCTCCAGAAGGTCTTGGGGTTGATGAACTAGAGCTCAAACAACTGGGCTTGCTGGTGAGTGCTGTTCCCTGGTGAAAGCACCCCAGGTCTCCCATCTGCCTGGCCATGGTGGAGATTTGGCTGTAATAGGCCAAGAGAAGGCAGCTGAGATTTCTCCTCTGCTCCAAGGCACCAACGTGCCCCAAGGTGCAGAGCTGGATTCCAGTGTCACCCTGTTAGGTGTGGGTCTCACCTTGCCATGATCAGGTTGTCATGGAGGTGGTTGCAGGACAGCATCACCTCCTCCTGCCCTTGCTGCTGCCTGGCTGGAGGGTCCTGCCCAGCACAGGCAGGGAATTTGGGATGAAGGATGGAGAAGGTAGTCCTGGTGTGGCTGGAGAGATGCTCATGAGCTTGGCTGCGAAGCCGCGGTCAGAGCGCAGGAATGAAGCACTCAGGATGCTCTCAGCTCCTCGAGGGGGGTTTGCAACAGAGCCCTGACCCTTGTCACACCATGGCCCTCTTCTGGCACTCACCAGGCAGTTAATTCACATTTTTTAAAAATCCAATCAGGAGAAAGCACAGAGGTAAAATAAATAAATAAATAATTAAAAAATCACAACCAAATCTCTGTGATTTCAGTCAATTAAACATAAGCCTGCAGGGTCTGTTGCTTTGGGGTTTATTTTGATTTATTTTATTATTATGTATTTAATTTTATATTTTTGTAAATGAGTTTGCAGGGTCTTGGAGCCCTCCCCGTGGGGAGTGACAATCACAATCCACTGCCTCTCCTCTCCCTGTGCTGCCTCTCCACAAGAGCTCAAGAAATCTTAACACCCCATCAAAAGGTAATTACATTCTGACACACTGCTTGGAGACCTTGAGAGCTGGGGGGAGAGGAGAGCAGCTTGCATAATGGCTTGAAAATGACACCAAACAAGCACCAAAAGTAACAGGAAGGAGTTACAATGGGATTTGTACTTGAAATTTACTCCAGGGTGTAGCTGTGAGGCCTGATCCTGCACCTGGCAGTTGCTTTCAATCCTTGCTGCCTTTTTTTGGGGTTATTTTGGAGGGAAAGGGGCCCCCTCAGCCTTCCTTGGGTCTCTTTCTACCCAGGGGATCATCACTAGAGCAAAGGGGGTGGCTGTCATCTTCATGTCCTCTGGGAACCCCACTGGGTCCCAATAAACAAAGGGGGGAGGAAGAGGAGGGAGAGCTGTGGGCAGGATGAGGGGTCCAGAAGGATCAGCCAAGGGCTGTTCTCTGCAAAGCTGCAAAAGGGTAAAGGCTGGAAGAGAGTTCCTGGGAAGTGTCCCTCTGTCTTGTCATCTTCTTGTGTCCTCCCCAAGGCATCTGGAGGTGGCTGCTCTAACTGAGATGATGGACTTAGTGCTGGAGCTGGAGTTCATGGCAGTGAGGTGGAGGCATGAGAGGGAACCAATTTAAGCTGAAAGAGGGGAGATGAGATCTCAGGAAGAAATCCTTTGGGGTGAGGGTGCTGAGCCCCAGGGTGCCCCCAGAAGCTGTGGCTGCCCCATCCCTGGCAGTGTTGAAGGTTGGATGGGGCAGCCACAGCTTCTGGGGGCACCCTGGGGCTCATGGCAGGGGGGGGTGGATTGGGTTGTCTTTAAGGTCCCTGCAGTGCAAACCAGTCTGGGATTCTAAATTCCATAAAAATGGAAATGCCTTGGATTTTTCTGGCTTTTTCCTGGTCTGCAGCACCAGACTGGTCCAGCCCTAAAAAGTGTTGAGAGGTGACAGAGTCCTGCCAGTTTGTGCCTTTCCCTAGAGCCTTGGGAAAAGGGAGGCTCAGCAAGCAAACACCCCCCAAAATAATACAACTCAAAGGACTGGGGAATCCTTACTTTTCCATGGACACCCCCATGGTCCCCACCTCAGCCTGGAGGAGATGTCACGTTGTGCATTGATGCCACCAACTGCCCTGGGCCTTGTGAAATTCCCTGTGCAGGTTCTTGGCTGGGCTGAGGAGCACAGCAGGAGAGCTGGGGCTGAGCAGGCAGCAAATTAACTGCAACATCATTAGCTAATAATTTAGATGATGCTCATGTACTTTGGCAAGACACCTGTATTAATAGAAGATGCCCTCTGTCCACTGACTATTTACATTGCTGCTTTCCCAGGGACCTCACATGATGCTTCCCTTCTTAGTGACCTTCATAAAAGAGAGAAAAACACTCCTCCTTTCCCTTCATTTTTATAAATGATTTTTTTTCCCCTTCTGCTCTGCTAGAGTTTTTTCCTCTGGATATAAAATGCTTCAGGCTCCAGTTTCCCTCTCTACAGCTCTAAATCAGGATTTGCTCCCTGGGTGTGACTTGCACTGCAGAAGCTTCTGGGCAGCTGAAGGAAGATGCCAGAGTGGCTTTGTGGGTTTGGTGGCCTTGTCCCTTGGGTTTGGTGGCCTTGTCTCCTGAGTATGAGGAAGAATTTCTTTACTGGGAGGGTCGGTAGGCACTGGAATGGGCTGCCCAGGGAGGTGGTGGAGTCACCATCCTTGGAAGTGTTTAAAAACTGTGTAGATGTGGCACTTCAGGTCATGTTCTAGTGGGTGATGCAGATACTGAGATATATTTTTTTTCTTTGGGGGTGGGTGGGGGGATGTTGACCGTGGTGATCTTAGAGGTCTTTTCCAGTTGTGACAATTCTGTGGTGCTTGGATGTGGTGATCTGAGATGTCTTTTCCAACCATGATGATCCTGTGATCCCTTGTGGGATGTTTGCTCCTGGAAAAGCATATGGGGAGCTCTCAGATCTAAGGGAACAGGTTAGAAAGGCAGTGGAGTGGGTGGCAGGGATGCACCAAAGGAGGGATTTAAGGAGGAAAGTGAAGATTTCAGCTGTAGGGGAAGAGCTTGCTGGCTGCAGTTGTGTCTCCTCCATGAGAAATTCTCCTCTCTGTCGTGGGACAACTTTTAACTTGAGGGTTTTCACAGCCAGGAAAGATCCTGGTTTTTGCAGAAAGCCCTTTTACATTTATCAACCATTGTCGCTTGGTGGGAAATTATTTTGTCAGCTGTGTGAACGTGGAGGTCTAGGATGGTGGCAGGAATTAACCCTAATCCAAAAGCCAGGGAGATGCTGTGGGAAAGCAGATGCTGAATCAGAAATGACCAAGGAAGTTACTACCCTCCCTGAGGCAGGACTGGCAATATGAATATGACATTTATAGTTTGCCACTGACCTAAAACATTTCAAAGAACAGTGTCTGATCCCCAGATTTCTACATTTATTTTTTTTTAATATTATTTTTTTAATAGTTGTGCCAGTCTGGTTGTCCTGCTCAATGAGGGCTGATTTTCATGAGAAGATGGAGGGGAGAACCACAAGCAATTCTCTCCCTCCAAGTTCTGCCTTGCAAATTTACTGCCAATCAGCAGAGAAAACTTTGCTGGGGGATTGATGATGTTGAGAGAACTGGAACCCCAGCAGTGATTTGGAGAGAGCTTGGAAATTGCTTATGATCTCATGGTGTCAGGTGTCTCATTTCTAATAAATAAATCCAGAAAATGCACCCCAGACAATTTCTGTCAGACACAGAGAGTCATCAGCTGGAAAGCTCCCTTGGAATTTGGTATTTTAGGTCAGCAGGCTTTAACATATTGGAAACTGCAGGGAGATAAATATCAAGGACTCTGAGTCAGAGCTGTGGTGTACTGAAGACATTCAGTTGTTCATATGGGGGTTTTGGGTCAGTCTGTAAATGAATAATGAAGTGCAGAACCAGAGGAAAAAAAAGAAGACCAAATAAAAAAAAACAAAAAACCAACCCCCCCCCTCAAAAACCC
>JAAWXA010000055.1:1274269-1329809 GCA_038090715.1 Florisuga fusca
CCTCAAAAACCCCCCAAACACCCCCCCCAAACAAACAAACACTCTCCAAATTTCCCATAATATTAAAAAACCTTCCAGTTGTTTTCTTTCCCTTCCCATGAATACCAGATGGCTGCAGGGGTGGGTTCAGTGAGCCGGGCTGGCAGGGATCAGGAGCAGTCCTGGAAAGGGAAGGGCTCGTTTGGAGCAGTAGAAATGGAAATGTTGAAATCCCCCTTTGTTCCCGTAGGGCTTGTGGGGTTGGAGGTGAAACAGAAATGCTGCTGGAAGCCCCGAGGTGATCCACCTCATCATCAAATCTCAGCAGTTCCCACCCCTGTTCATTTGTAGGAAAAAAACCCCAAACTACCACGGTAGAAAAAAACCCCCAAACTGATTTACAGAACTCTGCTCGTCTCAGGGGAGAGAAAATGGGGATTGTTCATCCCCTTGGGCTCTGCCACGGTTGATAAGTGTGGCTCAAAAAAATCTAGAGACCAAATCCTTGGGATGAAAGGCTCAGGGATGGGCCCAGAGCCTCTGGAGTGAAGCTGCTGCCGGAGCTCGTTCCTCTGGTGTCAGCACCGATGTCCCCAGCAGAGAATTTGCTCCCCAAAATTATTCCAAGCAATGGTTTAATGAGTAATTCCGGATAATCAGGGTGCAAAGAGGGAGGAATTGGGAAGTTGTTCATCGTCAAAAAAAGAGGAGGAATGAAAGGATTTATCATGTCAGTGGTTTGTCTGTGAATTACTCACTTCACCAAAAAAAAAAAAAAAAAAAAAAGGGAATTCCTGTCCCTCCAGCCCCCCACCCAAGGTGAGGGCTGCTGGCTGGCTCTGTAACATGGTTTGGGTGGGCTGGTTGTGTCCCCACCAGCTCCTGTGGGTGTGGAATTGCTGATGAACCCCAGTGCTGGAGGGGAGGTTGAACCCAAAGCATCCAGGAGCAGTAAACCAGCAGCGTGGAATCCAGGAATGGTGCCAGGGGAGCTATAAACAAGTGGAAAGGAGATAACCAGAGTCTGACCTGGTGCTGCTACACCAGTAACGGGAGGAGACTTCATCAGCAATGGCCCTTAGAGAAGGGGTTTGGGGTCTCTCTGCTCCTAAGCATCCACTTGGCAGCAGGAAGGGAAACGCTGATGGAAAGGGGTTGAGGGAGGTGAAAGAAAGAGGATTTGGGGGAAGGAGGGATGGGAAAGCACAGAGGGCTGGTTTTGGCTGCTGTCTCTATGGTGTGTGCGCTTCAACAGAAAAACTTCATGAGAAGCTGGGAAGGGATGGGTTGAACCTCTGGACCCAGCTCTTTGGGAAGGGGAAAGGGCAGCAGCAACCTCGGTGCCATCAGTGCTGAGCCTGCAGTTACCAGCATCCACCTGATCTGCCTTGGAGATGGACAAGCTGAAAGCCTGGAGCACTTTGCTCCCAGACTGGGGCTGGGGAAGTGATCTCAGGAGTGGATAAATGGTCAGGAGGAGTGTGTGTTTGTCTTTCCTGCATCACTATGCAAACCTGCATTGATTCAGCTGATGATGCCACTTAATACCCTGTGGAAGGCACCATGGTAAGGAACATCCTCACAAGGGCTTTTAAGGGTGTTCACTGGATTGGTTGGAAACCTGAACTAGAAAGTGGTGTAATTTCCTGGAAGAGGCAAGATCTTGCTCTCATTTTCATAAAATAAGAGTGCTAAAATTGAGCCAATTTCTTAAGAAACTAAGGCTGAAATGCTAAGCTGAGTTTTCCCTAAAGACACACACATTTTAGACTAAGAAATGAGACTAAGGAAAAAAAAAACAAACCACCCAATAAAAGCAGATCATCATCCATCACCTTCACTTATTTGTATCCTCACACTTTTCTTCAGATCTCCTCAGGGCTGGTGTCTGTATGAACATGGGGGAGATGCTGCTCCTGCCTCGCAGCCCATACGGAGGGGAAGTCAATGAGTGCAAAGGAGCAGGAGCAAGAAATAGCTCTGACATTGTTTTTTTCAGCATTTTGCATTTTTTTTCCATGTATGGGCTGTGGAGGAGATGCGTGAAGAGCAGAGGTGGCTCCAGCACTGGGATTCCTCCTGCTGAGTAAATAAAGAGAAACACAAATGCACCCATCATTAATTCAGAGAGCTGGGGAGTGCTGTGTGTTGGTTTTGTTGAGTACAAGGCCCTCTCCTGCCTGGTAACAAATAGTGGGAGAGGTGTTTTGCTGCTCCTTGGTGACTCCTGGCTGGTGTTGGATGAATAAGTCAGTTTATGGTGGGAGAAAATGTTCCAAGGGGGAAATGTTGCTACTAAGTGGTTATTGATCTTCGGAGATGCTGCAGAAAGTCTGTGTCTGAGGGATCACTGCTGCTTCTCAGTTCCCTTTTGATGTTGTCCTGGTTCAGTGGAAGGATCTTGTGTGGTGGGGAATAAACCCTGGGAAATGAAGTTTCATGGGAGTTCTCCATGAGGGGAGACAAGTGAAGAGGTTTGGTTTGGTGGTTCCCAGGCTGAAAAAGTTTTTCCTTTCTAGTTAGAAAGAGGAGGCTCTGGGGTGACCTTACAGAGACTTCCCAATATGTGAAGGGGACTACAGAAATCTGGGGCAGGGCTTTTTCCAAGGATGTGTAGTGAGAAGAGAAGGGGCAATGGTTTCAGACATAAAGAGGGGGAGGTTTAGGTGAGAAATGAGGAAAAATTCTTCCCTGTGAGGGTGCTGAGCCCCTGGCCCAGGTTGCCCCCAGAAGCTGTGGCTGCCCCATCCCTGGCAGTGTTGGAGGTTGGATGGGGCTGGGAGCACCCTGGGCTGGGGGAGGTGTCCCTGCCCATGCAGGGGGGTGGAACTGGATTTTTAAGATCCCTTCCAACTCAAACCAGTCTGGGATCTAGTTAAGCCCCATGGTGAAAGGATTGATTCCAGATGAGTGTGTGTGAGCAGGGCCAGGATAGGAGGATGCTGACAGGCAGGTCCAGGCACCAGTTTTGCATTGAAATTTCTCCATCCCTAGGAAACCTGTGGGAATTTTGTCCCTGGGACAGGACTTCAGGGCATATCCTCATCTAATGCTTTCCTGGCTTTTGTGGAGATGCTGGAGAAACCATTCTTTTCCCCAGGAAAACTTTTCTTTTCCTCCAAGAGAGTAAAAGAAGGGGTTGTGAGAGTAGAACAACTTTTTTTTCTTTTATTTTTACATCCCCTAAAATTTATCTGTCCAGTTGGAAGCTGGGCCAAGAGGAGAATGGAGGACGTGGCTCAGGGTGGAAGGGGCAGCAGAAGGCTGAGTGTGGGGCTGCCTCCAGACCCTCGACTTTAGGAAGACTTTTGGGGGGTGTCAGCCCTGTGTGTGATGGGGAATTTGGGTTTTTTCTGGTGAGGAAAGAGGCAGTGGGAGCTCTGGCAGGGTAAGGAGCATGGAGATGGGTGCTTTGATCTCCCAGGAGGAGCTGAGCAGGGCAGGCTGGGGCTCTGTGCAGGCAGCCCTGCTAAAAGGAAAGGCAATTCTGGGGTGGAAAGCTAAAAATAATCAAGTGTAAAAGGTGCTTGTGGGTCTGCATGAGTGTGCATGTCTGGAGAGAGCTTCCAAGGGGAGAAGTCACACCATGTGTCGTCAGCTTGGGAATATGCTGAGGATTTGGTGTGGATGTGGAGCAGGGATCAGTGAGGGGAGGGATGTGTTACCCCAGTGCTCTACTCAGGGTATTGAGAGTGAGTAGAACCCAACCAGGGATAAAAGCCTGAAGGATGAGCTGATTTTCCTGGGAATTCCCATTCTCTCCCAGCCTTTTTCAGCAGCAGTCTGGTATCAGGCAGCTGTCTGGGCAGGGGCTGGTTTCAGAGGAGCACAAAGCAAATTCCTTCCTAAAATGAAAGGCTCCAAATGCCTTGAAGGGTCCTTTTCTCCCTCCTCTCCACCCTTCTGGATCAGTGAGCCCCAGGATTTTATGCTGTTTCCTCAGGGCTCTGGAGGCTTTTGCTGGGATTCCAGCGAGGAGAAGGGGCTGCACTTCTGCCTGCAGAGCCAAGGCTAAACCAACAGATGTCTTTCATTAAACATCTCCAGAATGAGCTGTTCAGGAGGCAATATGTATTCAGATGCTATCAATATTTCATCAAGCCATAATAGATGTTATCATAGATCCTCCATCCAATATTTATTGCACCATAATCACTGAGACATCAGACCAGGGCTCTCCAGCCCCCTCCCCTGCCTGTGCCCCCACCTCCCCATCAGCCAGGCACCCGGGTACCACAGGGTGTAAATGAGGTGCAAACCTTAATGCCACAATAAATTCCAAGGAGTTGTTACTTCAGGCACCTTCAGGCCTGACAATAATGAAACAAATCTGTTTGCAGGAGACGTTTTTATGGGAAGGTTTCAGAGGCAGTTGGCTCAGTGAAAATCTCTGGGTTGAAGCCATTAGAAAGTGTTTAAGCTGCAGCGAAGGCAGAGGGCTGTGTCTCCAAGTCTGGGAGTGTTGGAAAGCAAAGACCTAAAATAAGCAGCCTGGAAAATACGAATCCTTTTGGGACTCTGCTGCAAGCATAACACAGGTAGGAGAGACCTGAGTACATCCGGAGTTGGACCCTTCCCTCCCTGCTGATCTTTCTGGGAACCTGGGCTGTTGCCAGGGGAGCTGTGGAGGGAAAAGATTTGACCTGGAAGATTTATTGCTGGGCTTTGCAAAGGAATCTAATGGATAAAATTTTATAGCCAGTGTGGCTCAGGAGGTCAGCCCCCTGGTCAGGATAATCCTTTCTGCCCTCAGAGCCCATCAGTCTTAGGGAGGCAGCTGTCACCTTCTGCCCTGAAGTTGGTCAAAGTCATAAGGAGCATTTGGCTGGGTAACAGGATCTCATAATGATCAGGTGGAGCCATCCAAAATCAACATGGTGCACATGAAATAAATGAGGTTTGGTATTGGTTTCCAAATCCAGTCCTAAAAGGAGATTCCATATCCAACAGCTTTGTTTCTCAGGGAGACCCTGAACTGCTGTCCTCATCCCATTCACTGTCCCCAGCAACGAGACAAGGGGAAAAAAAAGAGAAAAAGTTGCTAAGTCCTCATTGATAAGTGTTGAATGTGACAGAGAGCCCAGGGAAGAAGAGCAGCCCTGGAACAGCCCATTGGGTGGTACAGACCCTGAGCTTTGCTGCAGCCCTGGCTCAGTTAAACACCGTGTTTGGGAAGGGTCAAATCTCAGACCATTCACTTACCTGAGGCCACCTCAAGGTTAGAGATGTGGGTTCCACTTCCAGTCCTAGGTGGAGGCACCTCCAAGAACCTGAGTTGGCTGTTGTACCCCAGAGATCCCTCTGAGTGGGATGGATCCCTTCCGGACAGCACCTGAATCTCTGATGATGTGGGAATCCTAGGTCAGGTTGGAAGGGACCTCGAGGATCCTCTGGTCCAACCCATCTGATATTATTGTTGATGTGGGGTGGCTCAGCATCCCCTTTGAGACTTTCCAAAGTGGGGGAATCCACCACTTTCCCTGGGAGATGACTTTGATGGATGATTTACTTAAAACATGTAATTCCTGTCTGGCTAAAGCTGGGGAAAGAAACCCAGCTGTGGAGCCAGGGAAAGCAGAGAATCATTTCAGGATGGGGTGTAAAGGTTGACTCAGAAAAGCCCTGGGGCCACAGTAGGTCACTGATGAGCAGCTTGTGATCCTCCCTGGGAAGGTTATGTTACCCCTGGACTTGGCACAGTACCCAGAGTTCCATAAGGGTGTGGAAATTTTGGAGGGGATTCAAAGAAAAGCCAGGAAAAAAAAAGACTAATGAATAGGAAATCACAACCTTTTGGAGAGCAAATCAAGGAGTGAGATCTGCTTAATTTAGCAAGGAGAGGGTAATAGCTGCCTGATGGCACCATTACACCTGCAGGGAAGAGGGACAGGAATGTTGGAGAGCTTCACATCATGGTGGGAAGAGCTGCAGAAGCACCAGGGGCTGGATGGCCTGGCCAGGAGCAGGGTGCTGGGGTTAACAGGAAGGAAATGATTTGGTTGTGTTGCTGAATTCCCCACCACTGGATGATTTGAGAGCAATAACTCAAACCCATCTTTTTCTTATTTTTTTTTCCCCAGGTGTATGTGATCCACCCTCCTGGGTTTCTCAGAGGGGTTTAGAATCACAGGATTTTCAGGCTTGGAAGGGACCTTCAAGCTCATCCAGTTCCACCCCCCCTTCCATGGGCAGGGACCCCTCCCACCAGCTCAGGTTGCTCAGAGCCCCATCCAGCCTGGCCTTAAAAACTTCCAGGGATGGATGGGGCTCCCACCACCTCTCTGGGCAATCTGTTCCATGGTTTAAACTGTGAGTGGTTAGAAAATGCCAAAACCCCAACTCCTCTACCCAAATTTTGTGGTCTCTTCAGGACTGTGGAGGAGCTTGAGGAGGAGCAGCACATGATGTGCACGTGTGTGTGTTTGGAGAGATGCTGGTTTGTTTTTTTTTAGGATTTGTGAAAAAGATTATTCTACAGGCTCAAAGAACTCTAGAAATCTGCAGCACAAGTCAGGAAAGAGTTCTCCCTGCAAAATAAGACACTGGTTGCTGAATGATTTGAATGGGTTTCTGGGAGACAGAGATTTGCTGATGGAAGGGACCCAGAAAGTACTGGGAGTGCTTGGGGGCTGCTGACACTTGAATAAATCCAAATGTCCTGGTATTTGGTTAAACCCCAAGTCGAGTATTTGTGTGTGTTTTTTAACAACATTTCCTTGCCTCAGGGAGCAATTTGTGGAGTTGAAATAATCTGAGCCTTTTTTTTATGATTATTTTTTTTTCCCACCCCTCTGCTGGTATTTCCACCCTCTAGGAAGTGAAAAGCCTGGAGAAGATTGGATCATTTCATATTTTTACCCTTGCAAAGAGTTCCCAGATGCAAGGAGCTGAAGCTGTGAAAAATGCCCCATGCAAACCCCTCAGAACACTTGAAACAAGAACCAGGGAGCTGAGACTGGGCCATTCATCTCACAGATGGTCCCAGTGAGGTCCCAGCTGGACCCACATCTCTTCAAGGTGCCTTGCCACGAAGCAGAACCAACTTTTTTCCCCAAACCTCACCCTCTCCATGCTGCTCCAAGGGGCAGACACGGGCATCTTGGTGGCTCTGAGTTGCAGTTCTTGCAGGAGACAACTTGGCTTCTTCTTCTACATTACACAGAAACCTCCTTAACGTTACACCCACTGTGTTTCACTGCTTGATTTACTCCAGGAAGAATTGCCAAGTTCATCTCTTGTGCTGATGTATCCTTTGCATGATAAACCAGAGAGTTTTAATCCATGTGGCTGAGAGATTTCTGTCTCCATGTCTGCAGGTTCCCAGCAGGACAGGATCCTCACTCCTGGGGGTGCAGAATGTTGCCCAACATGGTGCCTGGGGAGGGGATGAAGGATCCTTCCACCCAGGAGGAGAGCAGGGAGCTTGGTTCCATCAGGGTGTAGTCAGCTGGTGAAGCTCTTCTGAGACACATTCTGGGGTAGATGTTCTCTTTGGGCTAAAGATGAAAGTTTTCCCCTCTCAGAGCAACTACTCTTGTTGGGCTGAGTGGAAATGAGGCTTTTTAATTGTTAGACAAAAGTGTTTTCCCTGCTGTGTACCCTAGAGGCTCCCTGCAAGGAGCTGGTGGCTCTGACTTGGCCAAACCTTTGGATGTTCAGGTGTATTGCAGCCCCAACCTGCCCCTCCTGGAGCCCAGGTCCACCCCTGGACTTTCCCCCAGGTTTCTTCTTCTGGCATCATAGAATCCCAGACTGGTTTGTGACCTTAAAGCTCCCCCAGTGCCCCCCCTGCCATGGTCAGGGACACCTCCCACAGCCCAGGGTGCTCCCAGCCCCATCCAACCTCCAACACTGCCAGGGATGGGGCAGCCACAGCTTCTGGGGTCAACCTGGGGCTCAGCACCCTCACACCAAACAATTTCTTCCTCATGTCCAACCTCTATTTCCCCTCTTCCAGTTTAAAACCCTCGTCCCCTCACTCCATCCCTGTGTCCCCAGTCCCTCCCCAGCTCTCCTGGAGCCCCTTCAGGCACTGGAAGGTGCTCTGAGGTCTCCCTGGATCCTTCTCTCCTCCAGGCTGAACACCCCCAACTCTCCCAGTCTGGCTCCAGAGTCCATGGTGCTTGGGGGTGGAGGAGGCAGCTCTGGAGCTTGGCAGCCACCCAGCAGCCCATCTCCATCCCTCTGTGCCTTGCTCCACGGGGCAGTGTCACCTTCCAGCTCTTCATCCCATCAAGGTTCAAAGCCTTTGGAAAGGGAAGGCTGACATCTTGAAGCCTTCTTGACACGTTTCCAGCAGGGGAAGCATTTATTACATNGCCTTGCCTTGCCTTGCCTTGCTTTTCATTTTCCTTCCTTTTTCCTTTCCTTTCCTTTCCTTTCCTTTCCTTTCCTTTCCTTTCCTTTCCTTTCCTTTCCTTTCCTTTCCTTTCCTTTCCTTTCCTTTCCTGTCATTTTAGATGGAAAGCCTTCGTGTGTCTGGCAAGTAAGGGACAAGCTGTGGGTGCTGCTTTTCCTGGATGTGTTTAGGAACACAGCTGAGAAAAAGGAAGATCTTCCTGTTGGAAAAATGATGGTGTGGTCCAAGCTGTTCTTTTCCATAGAGAAAAATGTCAGATTGTCTTGGTCAATGAGAATATCTGGAAGATGTTTGTCTTGGAATGAGCCTTTTTACTCTCAAATGCCATTTCTAACAAGAAAAAAAAAATCTTTTTAGACTTAGGGAAGCTCCAAAAACTTGTTAAAGAATACAGAGGGTATGAACGGAATTCTTGTGAGGTTTGTGAGCATGAGCTTCTCCTGGTTCTGCTTTCTGCTATTTTCACTGGAGTAGCTCATTGGCTGTGTTGGAACTGAAGTGTTCTTCCTGGGTAAATCCCATGGCCCATCTCTTTCCCCCTGGCACAACAGCTCTGCTTGGGATTCCTGTGGTTTTGCTCTTTAGGGCAAGGTTGTAAGAAGTGGGTGCCCAGCTTGCTGTGAAGTGTGCCTCCAGCTGCCATTAACTGGGATTTTCTGTCAATCTGGCCTTTTTAGGTTGTCTTGGCTACAGCAAATGAAACTGAATCTTCTAAAATTGCACTTCAAAATCTTTGAATGATTTGCCTGAGCAGAGCAGAGAGCTTCCTAATGGCAGGTAAAGAGCATCAGCCCTGCTGGGTGGCTTGGAGAACTGCTGCCTGGAGTCAGTGTATTTCTTGGATATCTCAATGTTAGAAGGAAAGTGGAGATTTCCAAGGCTAGATGAAGCCAGTAGGGAGATCCTGAGCCTCCCTGGGGGCTGCTTTTGCTTCCACATTGTCCATCCCTACAGGAGCACCAGCCAGCCCATGGATTACTTCCTGCAAGTCCTTCTCAGGCAGTTCATCCACAGCAGGAGCAGAAATGCTGAATTCTCCTCTGGAGGTGTTTAGAGGTTGATGAGAAGCAGGAGTGGACATTAATCCTTTGACACACGGTTCCTGAGAGCCATGTTTTTCAGATTTGCTTGGTTGGGAACACTTCTGAGAAAGACCTGGATGGAAATTCTGCTCATCAGATGGTAGCTGAGACCAGAACTCCCTGCTCAGGATGTTGCTGCTGCAGCAGCTTCAGTGGTTTCTTCCAAGAGTTTCTCTTGGGGGTTTCCTTTGATGGGAGAACATGGGCTGACTGTTCTTCCTTTCACCTTCAAGCCCTTGGTTTGATCACAGGGGTGAAGAAGAAGGGGAGACACTGAACAAGCCCCAGTTTTGGAGTGGGACTGAACCCCCCTTGCTCTGCTCTTCTTTTTGTAGTGGGTCTGAGAGTGATGGGGGGACTGGCATGGAAGCAGATGAGATGTCTACACCATAGGATGTTTTTCAGGCATTAAATTCTTTTATTAAATTATTAACTTATTCAGTTCAATACCATCTGGGTACCAGACTCCAGCTGGGTGCTGTGTTTGCCATGGAAGGGTCTCCTTAGTGCAGTACCCACTGGCCCAGGAACAGAAGAATTCCTCTCCAAGCCAAAACCACACGTGGTCTGCTTTTAAAAGCAGTTGAAACCCAAACACTAACTGCTCAGAAAGTGGCTGTGCTTTGGCATTGATGTGTCCCTCCTTATTTCCTTGTGGTTTTCCAGATTCCCCTCTCCGGGGCCTCTTTGCCCCCCGCAGGAAGCAGCGATCTGGCTTCACGTCCTGGGGCTCTCAACTTTTGCCTGTGGGTTCCTCTCTCCTTCTCCAGTCTGGAGGTGATTTATGGTGCCTGGTGAGGCAAAACCAGTGGGAGCTCCCCGGGATGGAGACAGCTTCCCAGTTTGCCAAAAGCTGGAGCCAAATGCACCCAGAGATGCCAGATGGTTGTAGCCTTCTCTGTCGCGGCGGCTCTCCGAGCAGATGGATGCTAGATAAACATTTCCCAACTGTGGTCTTATTATTGATGCAATTACTATTAATACTGTTTGTAAGGATTCCAGTTACACAAACACAGCACTGTAATGATGAACACAAAGCTTACTCGGCGTGATTACTGCTCTAATAATTAATGATGTCTATCAGGAACACTGCTGTTACCACTCATGGTGCCAGGGCAGCGCATCTTGATTTCCCAAGGAAAGGAGGGGTTGGGAAAGGGCCCAGGGAAAAGCAGAGCTCAGGGAAAGCTGTAAGAGTTGGAGAGGGTGCCCAGCTTCAGAAAAAAACTGTCACAGGAGACAGAAACCCGGGGCACTCGTGAATTGTGGGTCTACAGAGAGGCAGTTTGGGGCTGTGGCTGTTTTCAGGCATTGTGGCTCTGCATCAGCTCACTCTGAAAAAGCCTTTGCAGCTTTCTATGCTCTGACTTCAATGTGGCCAGAGCATCTGGGCTAGACCAACCTGAAGGGATGGTTTGGGCTCTAGTGCCAAAGATAAAGCATTAAGTGAGGGATCTCAGACCTGCTCCTTCCCTCCGCTCTCACTTCAACTCTGCCTCAGAGCTGCTGCGAATCTTTCCATAAATCTGTGCCCCCATCTGTCATCTCTGTTCCTACTGAGGTCTTTTTTGGGGGGCCAGGACTTGGCTGGGTGTCTGTGTGCAGCTCCTGGCCCAACAGGGTGCTGAGTCTAACCAGGACCTCCAGATCCTGTAATGCTGATGGTGATGAGATGATTGGAGATCCTGGTTGGAGCTCAGGGCTTGGTGATGGTCCAGGAGCAGGATTTGTCTCGCCTCACCTAACACTTTGATGTGTGCTGGAGTCAGAGCTGGTTTCCAAGCCCAGTGTTTACCTTCAAGCTGACTGCAGCATGAGATAATTTGTTGTTGTTGTTGCTTTTTTCCCTCTCCATAAGGCTTAGGGAGAGAGAGCTGAAGGTGTGGAAGTTTCGGTGCTTAATTTGTGCACAGCTTGGGGTGGATGAGACTCATCTGAAGTTGGGTTTTGAGAGTAGGGCCTGTTTTCTCCTTAAGGTGTAAAATTCCAGAAATGACTCCTTTTGCTGACAACCAGCATTTAAAAAAAGCAAGCAGATCTTTAAAGTCCCTTCTTGCCCATACCCATGCCATGTGGTGCCATGTCCTCTGGAGCCCCAGGAGATGGGGAGGAACAAGCACAAGATTGTCAGTGGGCATCCTCTGAGTGCCACTGCACTGGGGACAGCCCCCAGGAGAGGTGCTGAGCTGCCAGCCCTGGAGATAACCAGAAGTTGACTGGACAAGGTGCTGAGCTAAGGTTGAAGCTGGAAGTTCCTCTGAGAACTAGGTCAGACCTCCAGAGATCCCTTCAACCCCAAATGATTTTGTGATCCTCTGACATATGTAATTTAAAAAAAAAAAAAATTATTTTTGGTGTTGTATACATCTGAATCTTAAGGCATTTATATACCTTTAAAAAAAAAATAAATTCAGTTATAAATGTAACTCTTTCTGCTCCAACAGACCTCTCTGGAAAACCCAGGCAAGGCTCTGGATGGCTTTAGACAAGCTTTCCCATCTATATATGTTCCCAGGGCTTTGTTAATGTGCATTGATTATGTTCCAAGGAGTTTACTGCACTCTTAGAAAGTAATTCAGGGATTTATTGGGCTGGCTGAGAGTTGAGTCATTGCCTTGACCCACTTGGGTTGTTCCTCAGCCTGGTGCCCAAGCTCAAGAGGATCCAGCCCTGAGGTGAGAGCCCTCCCAGGGAACTTAATTTTGAAGGTTAAAAAAATGGCTTAAACAGAGCTTGTTAAGGCACATCCCTGCCTAAGGGCAGAGAGGAATCACCTAATTTCCTCTTCCACCCTCTTAATGAGAGGTAATAATAGGATAGCAAGAGGAATTCAGCCCTGCTGCTGCTGAGGGAACAAACGAGGCTGTGCCAGCACCTCCCAGCTCCAGGGACGGGGGATGAGGGCTGAGGGATGGTTCACTGAAGGATTTTCATTGAAGATCAATGGGACTTGGCTGCCTGCCCTCCCATCATAAATTTGAATATCTCTCTTTAGATCCAGACGATTACTGGTGAGACGTGTTGGCAGGTTCCCTTCCAACAGAAAGGGGATGCTGCAGATTTTCTTAGAATTTAGGATTTGGCTTAACCTGAATCATGGGATGGGCCATCAGCCAAGAAAAATGTAAAATCTTCTTGGAATGAGCATGCATGGTTTTATAGGGGTTTTATTTAATTTTTTTCCCCCCTTCAACAGTGCATCACTGCAGGGGCATGCTTGGGTTTCTGCCTGAGAGTCACAATAATATTAGTAATAATACTGATAATAATAGTGGTTGGACACTGAGGTGCTCACTGGCAGATTGGTTCCTCCCAGCCCACAGGTCAAGCTCTGAAGTTTGGCTCCCAGACTGCCATCTCCCAGTGCTCCAGGGACCCAAACTCTGTGGGTGTCCTCAAAGTTCAGCTCAGCTCTGGCATCTCCAATGCTTTTCCATTCAGCCCTTTCCTGGCCCTGCAGCATGGGGGGTCCCCATTGCCTCCCGGGAAACCTCCTCACCAAGGGGTGCCAGGGAGTCAGGAGAACCTGGGAAGACTGAGTCAGGCTCAGGTGAGTCCAGCACTGGTTAGGGAGCATTGGGATGGCTCCTCGTTCCCATGCCAGCCCTGTTTTGGTGGCAGATCTGCTGTAATCAGACCCATTTAGGGGCTGCTCTGATTTACCTGACTTGGCTGCAGCTCCTGTGATCCACCCAGGGAGTTGGGAAGTGCTCCTGCTTTGCCACTCCAAAAATGCACATTTCTCTACTGTGTTTCTGTACAAAAATTGAAATTTCCAGTGGCTGAAGGAGCTCCAGAAAAGCTGGGGAGGGACTTCTGGCATGGGCATGGAGTGATGGGATGATGGAGTGGCAGTGCTGAAGGGCTGGCACCTCTGTTCAGCTGCCCTTGTGCAGAGAGAGGGGAATGGTTTCAAGCTGAAAGAGGGGAGATTGAGTGAGATATTAGGAGGAAATTCTTTGGTGTGAGGGTGCTGAGCCCCAGGTTGCCCCCAGAAGCTGTGGCTGCCCCATCCAACCTTCAACACTGCCAGGGATGGGGCAGCCACAGCTTCTGGGGGCACCCTGGGGCTCAGCACCCTCACACCGAACAGTTTCCTCTTAATATCTCACTCAATCTCCCCTCTTTCACCTTGAAACCATTCTCCTCTCTTTGCACAGGGGCAGCTGGACAGGGGTCCCCATGAGAGGCTTTGAGATGTCAAGGTGAAGAGGTCACATCTGAACACCACTTTCCACTGCTGGCTGTCACCATGTGGAGGAGACATCGAGGCAGGATGCCCTGGGAGCACCTCTCAGGGCTTCCCAATCACTCTCATAAAACATTTAATGCACAATAAAAATGGCAAGTGAGTTATCCGGGGCTGGCGTGGAGAAGGAAGCTAATGCCTTGCCCTACAGATGTTCATAAAATATTAAGTAACTTCCAAAAGAGGAGGAGAAAGGAAAAGCTCAATAGACCCCTGTTACCAGCAGGTCCATTCTGCCAAGCAGGCAGTGAGCTGCAGGGTTTCTTTAGGACTCATTAACTCCCATGCCAGCATTAATGGTCCTGTGGCTGCTCATTCCTCTTCCTCCACACCAGCCAACAGCTTTATTTAGAAGCTGAGATTGGAGCCCAGCTCCACAAATAACATTTGCCTGGATGGAAGGATGGATGGATGGAGGCAGCCACCAGCAGAGTGAAACTTCCCAGCCAAGGGAGAGGGAAAATCCAGGTCAGGAAGTTCTCTGCCCACAGCTGCCTCCACCCACCTGGAGAAGAAATGAATTTGGGAAATCGGAGGCCATGGTGTGGATTTCACCACATCCCCCCCTTTAACGGGGGGACAGAAGCAGCTGTGCAGGAAGTTTCTTTGGAAGGAACGAGTCCACTGTCCTTGGTGAGGAGCTGGGGGTGGACCAGCTCAAGCCAGAGCCACCCAAAGACCTGCCCAGCTCCTCATCCCAACCTCCTGATGGGTTTGCACCAGGAGTTACTTTCCTGGGAGCAGGAGGGAGTCAGGAGGGATGCTGCAGCTCCAAGTGCACCCAACCTGTCAAGCCTGGGGGCTACCAGGGAGCAAATCTGTGCAGGAAAAAGTCACAGAGACAAAAAATCCACAACTGCAGTTTTGACATTTGCTTATCCCAGGTGAGGACAAACAATTCAAAATGTGCAGGGGGAAAAAAATAGAAACCGTGGCCAAACCTGTGCAGTTTCCATTCAGATATGCCAGAACAGTTCGTTTGGGCAGCAAGACATCAACCTGCCTCTGCTCATGCTGCCATTCAGCCTGGGGCAAAGCTGTGGGACAGGCTGAGCCTGAGCCCCAGAGGAGAAATAATCCATCATGGTCCTGGGCATCTCCCACGGGTCACAAAACCACCCAAGTTCTGACTGGGCTGCAACACAAACAATGAGGAGAAAACCATTCTGATAGGAATAAAAATCTGTTCTTTAGATGAAAAGATTAATTTTTTTTCTCACTTTTAATGAACAGGTATTGTGGGGAAAAAAAAAAAAAAAAAAAAAAAAAAAAAAAAAAAAAAAAAAAAAAAAGTCTGAATTAAGGCTCATTTCACTTTAAAACTGTTGAAAGGCAGAACCCCACGTGTTGTGTGGAGGTTTCTTTGTTCACTGTCACAATTCCAACGTGAATTTGCAAAATACTTTGACTCAAACCATTCTGATTTTCCTGTCAGAAACATTCCAGGTGACAGTTTTACCCAGAAAGCTTCACTTGTGGCAACTCAGACAAAACAGTTTAACATCAGCCTAGAGGGAAGCATTTCATTCTTATGCTCCTGAAGAAAAGAAACTCCAACAAAACTGGTACTGATACAATGGGGGAGATATTTTGAAGAGATCATAGAATCATGGAATGGTTTGGGTGTGAAGGGACCTTAAAGCTCCCCCAGTGCCACCGCTGCCATGGGCAGGGACACCTCCCACCAGCCCAGGGTGCTCCCAGCCCCATCCAACCTTCAACACTGCCAGGGATGGGGCAGCCACAGCTTCTGGGGGCAACCTGGGGCTCAGCACCCTCACACCAAAGAATTTCCTCCTAATATCTCACTCAATCTCCCCTCTTTCAGCTTGAAACCATTCCCCTCTCTCTGCACAAGGGCAGCTGAACAGAGGTGCCAGCCCTTCAGCACTGCCACTCCATCATCCCATCACTCCATGCCCATGCCAGAAGTNGAGCTTTAAGGTCCCTGTGGCTGCCCCATCCCTGGCAGTGTCTCAGCCCAGGTTGGATGGGGCTTGGAGCACCCTGGGCTGGTGGGAGGTGTCCCTGCCCATGGCAGCGGTGGCACTGGGGGAGCTTTGAGGTCCCTTCACACCCAAACCATTCCATGATTCTATGATCTCTTCAAAATATCTCCCCCATTGTATCAGTACCAGTTTTGTTGGAGTTTCTTTTCTTCAGGAGCATAAGAATGAAATGCTTCCCTCTAGGCTGATGTTAAACTGTTTTGTCTGAGTTGCCACAAGTGAAGCTTTCTGGGTAAAACTGTCACCTGGAATGTTTCTGACAGGAAAATCAGAATGGTTTGAGTCAAAGTATTTTGCAAATTCACGTTGGAATTGTGACAGTGAACAAAGAAACCTCCACACAACACGTGGGGTTCTGCCTTTCAACAGTTTTAAAGTGAAATGAGCCTTAATTCAGACTTTTTTTTTTTTTTTTTTTTTTTTTTTTTTTTTTTTTTTTTTTTTTTTCCCCACAATACCTGTTCATTAAAAGTGAGAAAAAAAATTAATCTTTTCATCTAAAGAACAGATTTTTATTCCTATCAGAATGGTTTTCTCCTCATTGTTTGTGTTGCAGCCCAGTCAGAACTTGGGTGGTTTTGTGACCCGTGGGAGATGCCCAGGACCATGATGGATTATTTCTCCTCTGGGGCTCAGGCTCAGCCTGTCCCACAGCTTTGCCCCAGGCTGAATGGCAGCATGAGCAGAGGCAGGTTGATGTCTTGCTGCCCAAACGAACTGTTCTGGCATATCTGAATGGAAACTGCACAGGTTTGGCCACGGTTTCTATTTTTTTCCCCCTGCACATTTTGAATTGTTTGTCCTCACCTGGGATAAGCAAATGTCAAAACTGCAGTTGTGGATTTTTTGTCTCTGTGACTTTTTCCTGCACAGATTTGCTCCCTGGTAGCCCCCAGGCTTGACAGGTTGGGTGCACTTGGAGCTGCAGCATCCCTCCTGACTCCCTCCTGCTCCCAGGAAAGTAACTCCTGGTGCAAACCCATCAGGAGGTTGGGATGAGGAGCTGGGCAGGTCTTTGGGTGGCTCTGGCTTGAGCTGGTCCACCCCCAGCTCCTCACCAAGGACAGTGGACTCGTTCCTTCCAAAGAAACTTCCTGCACAGCTGCTTCTGTCCCCCCGTTAAAGGGGGGGATGTGGTGAAATCCACACCATGGCCTCCGATTTCCCAAATTCATTTCTTCTCCAGGTGGGTGGAGGCAGCTGTGGGCAGAGAACTTCCTGACCTGGATTTTCCCTCTCCCTTGGCTGGGAAGTTTCACTCTGCTGGTGGCTGCCTCCATCCATCCATCCTTCCATCCAGGCAAATGTTATTTGTGGAGCTGGGCTCCAATCTCAGCTTCTAAATAAAGCTGTTGGCTGGTGTGGAGGAAGAGGAATGAGCAGCCACAGGACCATTAATGCTGGCATGGGAGTTAATGAGTCCTAAAGAAACCCTGCAGCTCACTGCCTGCTTGGCAGAATGGACCTGCTGGTAACAGGGGTCTATTGAGCTGCATCCTTTCTCCTCCTCTTTTGGAAGTTACTTAATATTTTATGAACATCTGTAGGGCAAGGCATTAGCTTCCTTCTCCACGCCAGCCCCGGATAACTCACTTGCCATTTTTATTGTGCATTAAATGTTTTATGAGAGTGATTGGGAAGCCCTGAGAGGTGCTCCCAGGGCATCCTGCCTCGATGTCTCCTCCACATGGTGACAGCCAGCAGTGGAAAGTGGTGTTCAGATGTGACCTCTTCACCTTGACATCTCAAAGCCTCTCATGGGGACCCCTGTCCAGCTGCCCCTGTGCAAAGAGAGGAGAATGGTTTCAAGGTGAAAGAGGGGAGATTGAGTGAGATATTAAGAGGAAACTGTTCGGTGTGAGGGTGCTGAGCCCCAGGGTGCCCCCAGAAGCTGTGGCTGACCCATCCCTGGCCCTGCCCATGGCAGGGGTGGCACTGGGGGGGATTTGAGGTCCTGTCCAACCCAAACCAGTCTGGGATTGTAAATGCAGCTCTGGGGGGAAGCCTGGGTTGGCTCCAGTGAGGAACAGGGATAGGCAGGGGGGATGTGATGTGAGCTGTGAGCTCCTGTTTGCTCAGGAAATCTTTTCCATCACAGTAATGGGGATGATGGATGCACCCAGCAGCCCATCCTGACACATCCAACCCCACCCCAGCCAGGGGAGAGCTATACTGGGCTCCCTGTGGCTTCTCTGGTTCCTTCTAAATGACTCCTAGACTGTCAGTGATGTGACATAGAGCAGCAAAGGGGGTTCTGGATGTCACCTCTCTGTCTGCCAGGTTCTTCTGGCACCCTGCAGGAGTCCTGGTTTTGCTGCTGCTTCATCTTGGGGGTGGTGATGATGCAGTGGGTTTTGCTCTGGAATTACAGCTGGGGGCACAGGGCTGGGGGGGGTGAATGGACCAAGCCAAATGCAACCACCTTCTGCCTTCAGTGCTGGAAAATAACTTGTTGGGTTGTTGATGTCTCTCTCTGACTTTGCTTTCCACTGTGTCAGGAAGGAGAGTTGGGGAGAGAGAAGCTCCAGAAGAACACTAAGAGAACATGGAAAAGCAGAGACTGGTTGTTAAAATACATAAACAGAGGTATTCACACTGGAAATGTCATTCTGAGGGTTACTGGTGTTCTATTTTTAACACTGGGAGGGCTGTGTACCCAAACCCACGCTTCCCTTTGCTCCCCTGATCCTGCAGGGATGGGTCCCAGCCCCCATCTTCTGGGCTTCACCTCCCTGGGGATGCTGTACCCTGAATTTGACATGGAGAATTCAGCATTAAAGGGTCTGTGAGCACAGCTGGGCTCCACTGAAGTTTCTTGAGAGGGACCCCAGCTGCTTATTGTAGCTGACAAAACCTTCCACAGCACCTCGAGGGAGACACAAGTTTGAAATCTTAATTAAAAAGCAGAACCCAGGGTTTCATGCTAGGCTGATATTGTGGCTCTCTTCCCTTTATGGACAATTCTTATGCAAGCTCCTACTGTGTCTGTGGAATTGATAATTTAAAGGAAGCTCCAGTTTTGTGCAGTGTGGAGCCTGTGTCAGCAGTGTTGAACACCAGGAGAAGGGAGGTGTGTGCTGAGCCCTTCCTTCCTCAGGAACTTGCCTTTTCCTTTCTCCCAACATTTCGTTTCCCATCACCTTCTTCAGAAACCACCCAAAAGAACATCATCACCACCTGGGCTGTGTGGAGAGAGCTCCAAGAAAATAAAGCATCCCCACTCAGCACTGAAACTGTGTTTGTGGCCAAGGAGTGAGGAGGTTGGCATCAGCCCAAGGTATCAAAGGTACCAAAGGCTGCCCAGAGCTGAAGTCTGCTTTGGGAATTTTCAGGGGGGAGAGGACAGAGTTTTTTTGACAAATGAAGGCTGAGGGTAGACCTTATTGTGGTCTCCCAGTACCTTAAAGGGGTCTACAAGAAATCTGGGGAGGGAATCTTCAGGATCTTGGGTAGGGGCAGGACTGGGGGAAATGGATTAAACCTCAAGGTAGGTAGATTCAGATTAGAAATTAGGAAGAATTTCTTCCCCATGAGAGTGGTGAGACCCTGGCACAGGTTGCCCAGAGAGGTGGTGGGAGCCCCATCCATCCCTGGAAGTTTTCAAGGCCAGGCTGGATGGGGCTCTGAGCAACCTGAGCTGGTGGGAAGGGTCCCTGCCCATGGCAGGGGGGTGGAACTGGGTGAGCTTTAAGGTCCCTTCCAACCCAAACCATCCCATAATGTCTGAGAGCTGGGATGGAGATTTTGCTATGCCACAAGGCTGGTGGGAACCTTGGAAAGCCAGATTGCCACTGCCAAACCTGTCCCAGGTATAACCAGCCTGTCCCACCTCCAGCTGCAAAAGGACTGAGGGGACTCAGGAAGGGGTTTGCTTTCTTTTCATGTCTTAGGGACACACGAGCTCCTCTTCTGATGGGTGACTTTTAGAAAGAAGTGAAGCTTTGCTGCTTTACTGTTGCAAAAGCAAATCCTGGTGGATGGAATGAGATTTAGAAGGAAGGTGGTGGTGGGGGGAAAGTTTACCAGGGCTGAAAGTGCAGCTCAATGGGATGGTCCTAATAGGAGTGCTCTTCCCCAGAACTGGGGAGGTTTTAGGGACAGGCTGCACCTTATGGACAAGGATGGCCTTGGGGAGACCAACAGCTCCAATGTGGAGCCCTTGGGCACCAGACCCACATCAGCCTTTGGTCTGGCCTGACTTGCACTTCCCTGCAGAGGTTCAGCAAAGATCTGAGTTCAGATTGATGCCAGCAACAGATGAAACCCAAGATAACTTTATCTCCTCTGCTGGAGGAAGGGCTCTTTCAGACAATTCCTAATTTGATTGTGAAACTCCCTGCCAGGACCAGCAGAGACCAAAAGCAGAAATGGGTTTGGAAAGTCATTAGACAAATGTGTCCAGAAAAAGGCCACCAAGGGCTTTTAAATACCCATTACTTAAGGATCTATCCTCTGCCTCAGGAAGGCCCCAAACTGCAGATTGCCAGAATCTGGAAGGGTTCATGGCCACAAGCCTGTCCTGTTCCTGCACTGCCCAGACAGGAGATGGGCTGAGATCTGATCCAAGAGGCTCCTCTTCTGCCCTTATCACAAATGGGCTCTGCTGAACGACTGGAGATTGATCAAAACAAGAGCTGGAAGGAAAATTCAGATTGGAGCTGATTTTACAGTTAACTCCTTGCAGGATGTCCAGCCACAGCCCCAGTTTTAGAAAGAATTTGGGTTTTTCCTCTTATCAGAGAATCCTTAAGGCTGGAAAAGTCCTCTAAGGTCATCAAGTCCAAACAGCAGCCAATGAAAACTCAAGTGAACACCTCCAGGGATGGTGACTCCCTGGGCAGCCTCTTCCAATGCTTGACACTCTTTCAGTAAAGAACTTGTTCCTGAGATCCAGCCTAAACCTTCCTCTTGTCCCATCATGGTTGGAGCTGGCTGCTCCCAGCCAAAACAATCCCAGCCAGCTGTAAGGACACAGCCCGTGGACTGGGTGCTCCCGGGATTTTCTCTGGGCACAGTTGGTCAGGGGGACCCAGGATAATTTGAGCATCTCCAGGATGCAAAGAGAGTGAGGAGAGAGGCACAGGCTGGTGGCAGGGACTTGTGCAGACAGTTTCCAGCTAGAGCAGGCCAGGGGTGAAGGAGGCTGATGGATGAGTCTATCATCTCAGGGAAGCATCTGCCTTAGGGCATGGCTGTAAATGAGCCCCTAATGGATTCTGCTTCTAAAACTTCCCAGGAGTGCAGAAATAGCTGTATCCCTTAGAAGCTGGAAGGGGGGACAGAGGTGGGCTTTGAGTTAAGCTGGTGGGAAGGGATGATGGAGCCTGAAGGGGTCAGGGTGGGAAGGAAACCTCAGCTGAAGGAGCTTGGGTCAGCCTGAGAGATGCTGAGACTGTGTAAGAACTGTTAAATGGGAGATCTGGACATCTCCCTCCCTCCATCCCTCCCTCCCTTCCTCCCAAACTCTGCCTGCTTGCATTGCTGCTGCAATATAATAGAATAATATTATATGAAGATTATTAATAATAATTAATAATAATGGAGCTTGGAATGACCTGGTCTACTGGGAGGTGTTCCTGCCCATGGCAGGAGGGTGAACTGGATGATATTTTAGCCAAATAATAATATTGAGCCAAATAATAAATACTAATGAGCCAAAACCCAACATTCACCAGGGAAAAGCCCCTTTGGTTTGCAGGTCACAGGGTTGATCCTGGGCCTTGTACAAAGTCTGGCAGACATTCCCTTGCAAGGAACCTTTTTTAATCTGCCAGATGATTTCATTCCTGTTTCCTTCCATCATTGCTACAGCCTCACAGCCCCCCCTGGGTCTCAATGGGAGGTGGGGAACCCAACTCAGGCTCCTCAGTGAGCACCCAGTTCACCACTGTTAACTCCTGGTGCCATAATAACAATAAGCAAAAGGAATTAATTCAGTGTTAGAGCAGAAAAAAGCTTGGAACTACCTGGGAATGGTGCTGCAATCAAATAAGGGCTGTGCCAATTCAAAGCAGGATCTCTATCTCTTTCACAGCTACATCCCTACCTGTGGCTGCATTTCAGGCTCAAGGCTGGACTCTCATATTAATACAGCTCAGATTTATTCTAAAATGTTTTCCATCCTTCACAGCTTGCTCTAAATATTTGAGTAAACATAAAGTGGATTTCTTCCCTCCCTCCTCCCTTAAAATGAGGCAGAGGGTGATAAAAAGTCTGTTTTCCCCCACAACAAATGTACCTTTTTACAGCTTATTGGGAATCAAGCTAAATATATCAATTAGATGATGGTGTGGAGCAGCTGCTTGTTTATGGGGTGATAACTCTAGGCAGATAGAAACAAACTCAGTGGGTAAATGGCCGTGGTACTTATCAGACAAATATGGATTTACACAAGGTTAATGGGCAGCACCATCAGCTCAGGATGAACACCAGGCAAGGGCTGGAGCTAATGAAGGACTGGCACATCTCCCCTGACCCTGGGCTGCAGCACCAGCAGTGGGACCAGCAGGTCCAGGGAGGGGATTTTTCCCTCTGCTCCACTCTTGTGAGCCCCCCTGCAGTGCTGGGTCCAGTTCTGGGGTCCCCAGCACCAGAGGGACCTGGAGCTGTTGGAGGGAATCCAGAGGAGGCCCTGGAGATGGTGGTGGGGTGGGAGCAGTTCTGCTCTGGGGCCAGGCTGAGGGAGTTGGGGGTGCTCAGCCTGGAGATTTTTATCCTGGTGCTTTGCAGGGCAGGAGATGTGGGATGGGCAGGAGTGCCCAGACCAGGGGTAGAGCTCAGGGAAATGCAACGTGTCCAAGAACCAGCTGAGCCAGAAGCCTTCCAGGAGGAAGGAACCTCCTCCATGGGAGGTGAGGAACCCCCCTCAGCTGCTGATTTGCACCAATGTTAAGACCCTTGGTACAAGTTTGCATGAAGCCCCCAGGAGCTGGTCTGGAGCATTTCCCCTTCCCCAAAGGCTCCCAGCCTCAGGCAGGGAAGCAGAACATCCATCCCATGGAGCTCTTTTTAGCCCCAAGCCATTCCAGGCTCTCGTCTCTATGTCCTTCCCATCATTCAGAGGCCATCTTCATGGGGAAAATATGAAAGAAACAAATTAGAATTGCCTCGTTGGTGTGACAGGGAGGAGAGCTGGGAGTCAGAGGAGCTGAATGGAATGATAAATCCCATCACTTAAACCATGTAATGAATTTTCCTGGAGATTTGTCTCAGTGTAAAGAAAAAGAAAGGGAGGGGCTGGGGGGGAAAGTACAAAATTCACCTCCAGTTTTGCAGAAGGGTTGCAGGCAGCTCTGACTGAGAAGTGTGAAGCTGAGGAGTTCATGCCTGCAGCACATCCGAGTTCCCCCTCCTGAACAGTCCGGGGTGCAATTTTCAGTGAGATGTCAAATCATCTTTACCTCCACTGGCATTCAGTCTGAAAACATTATTTTGTCCAAGGAGCCTGGAGAACGAACGTGTTCCAGGAGTAATTCTGCAGCTAAATATAGAAAAGGGGATGTTTATTTTGTTTTGCATTACAATAAAAACATTTTTGTGCTGTGAATGACTTTTTTATTCAGGGAGGGGGTTGGAAAAGCTTTTGCCATTGATTTGTTGGGTGACTTTGGATAAATCATTGTCCATCTGAGTGCTTATTTCTCTTTCCCTCTCCAAACTTTTCATGTATTTTAGTTTTCAAGGTCTTCAGGGTAGATACCCGTTTTTCTGTGTCCTTCACAGCCTATTGCAACCTTCCTTCCCAGAAACACGTATTTAATGAGTGACAGCCCGAAATATTGATACTGTTCCTCTAAAAGATGTATTCCAAGACATGAGCAATCCTGTCTATAGGTACATTTTGAAGTCTGCAAACCAGAGATCTCAATTCAGTTCCACGAAGGCTCTACCTGGAGTAGGAAACTGGCAGTGAACCTGAGACCTCAGCCACCCTGGGGAGCTCCTGGCAGGATGGAGAACCTCAGTTCCTAACTTTCAAACCCTGAAGAACCAGGGGCTGGGTAGAATCCAGGCTGTCCCATTACTGCCAGCAGCCCCCCCACTCTTTTTTCACCCCTGAATATTGACTGACCTCCTATTTTTCCTTCAAAAAAAAGTCTTTTAAAGAGAGGCCCGAAGGAAAAATCCCTGCACGCTGCCTCTGGTGGGAGTGAAGCTCAGGGCAGAGCAAGTCTGCCAATTCACACTTGGAAAACCACATTAAAAAATGATATTCCCCCAGGTGGGACATGATCGTTCCTCTGTGTTCAGCTCAGGTTCTCTCACTTCACTCCTGGTTTTCAGCAGCACCAGGAGGCTGAATGTCCTGGCCATACCCAACCAGGGGGGCTCTGAAGATCCGGCAGATTTTTGTTCAGCCTGAAGCAGGGAAGGCTCTGGGGGGATCTGTGGTGCCCTTCCAGCACCTAAAGGGGTTTGCAGGAAAGCTGGGGAGGGGCTTTTGCAAGGGCTTATAGTGAGAGGACAAGGGGGCAGGGTTTTCTACTGGAAAAGGGGAAATTTAGGTTAGAGATTAAGAGGAAATTCTTTAGTGTGAGGGTGGTGAGATGCTGGAACAGGTTGTCCAGGGAAGCTGTGGAAGCTCCATCCCTGGAAGCATTCAAGGCCAGGCTGGATGGGGCTCTGAGCAACCTGAGCTGGTGGGAGGTGTCCCTGCCCACACAGGGGGGTTGGAACTGGATGACTGGATGAGCTTGAAGGTTTTTGCAGAAAACCATGTTTTTAATCTTAAAAAAAAAAAAAGGAAAAAGAGGCGGATTAATTCAAATGAACCCCTGGAGCCACTGATCCAACATCACCTGGCTGTGTGTTGCAAAAAAACAGGAGAGATTTTGAAACAACCCTTGAGCTTCAGGGGACACATCCCTCCCAGCACCCTTGGGCACTTACCTCCCTCTCTATCCTTGTCCTCAACAAGCCCATCCTTCTGCTCCAGCCCTGGGAAAATGGGTTTTTGGTGCACAAGGACCATCAGTCACATTGAGTTTGCCTCCCAGAACCAGCCAAGCCACCTTCATTTTCACCCAGTCCATTAATGGGAGCAATGGGCATGACAACTCTTACACACAAAGGCACTGGGCTCCTTCCAGCTGGTAAATGAACCTTGGAACTTACAAAAAGCAGAAGGTAATGAAGAGTAATAGGAGTTTGAAGCAATTCATATATTTTTTTTCCCTCCTCTTTCTCACTTGGCTTCCCACTGCCTCTTTTTCCCTTCCCTTTGAGGGCTCTGGTGGGTGGGCACATCCTGCTCCACAGGGGCAACATCCTCATCCCCATCACTGTCACTACATCCAGGCCAGGGAGGCAACAGTGTCACATGAAGGGGAAGCAATAGGGCAGCCACCTCCCTCCTCCCTCCTCTGTTGCATAAAGGTTTACACCCTAAAAATACTCCAGAACAACTGCAAAGAAAGAAGTGATTATTTTCATATAGACAACGTTAAAAACATCCTGGAATTCATAAAATTGTGAATCGCAGCAAGAAACTTATTTTTTTCCCCTGTGTTTTTTTTTTTTTTTTTTCCTGTTCTACCCTGGCTGAGCAATGGGAATGAACCTTGGCTGGATATTTCAGCAACTAACAGTGCACTGATCTCACCTGCCCCTCCTAGCCTCAGGTTTTGACTTGAGGACAGTAGCAACTCCTCATGGGGTGCATTAAAAATCCTTGTCCTCATCAGTCTTTCAGGGGAGGTATGCACACAGGAATGAATGGAAGAATCTCTCTACATTCTCCATCCCAAAAACCTTTCTGTTGCTTGGTTTGCCACTGCTGAAACCCAGGAACTGGGGATTCAAACATAGACTGGTTTGGGTGTGAAGGGACCTTAAAGCTCCCCCAGTGCCACCCCTGCCATGGTCAGGGACACCTCCCACAGCCCAGGGTGCTCCAAGCCCCATCCAGCCTGGGCTGGGATAGTGCCAGGGATGGGGCAGGCAGAGGGGTGAAGCTCAGCAGTGAGGGGAGCCCTGGGCTGGGAAGCTGCCCCAGGCTCAGGGGATGTGGTTTGAATGTCCTCAGAAGAGTTACTTGGATTTTAGACTGATGGTTTGTAGAGAAGAGGAGGCTGGTGCAAGGTCTTGGGTGGGCTTTTGAGATCCAGGTGCAGCTGGGTGGTTGAGATCCATGGTTACAGATGTCTAAGGAGCAAGGCAGCTTTTCTGGGTGCCAGCTTCAGGGAGATTTAATGCAGCCTAGTGCAATGCTTTTTGTCTTACCTTTGCTGATGTGCTGATGAGCTGAGAGCAGGGATACACCTCCCAGCCCCAAAACCTTTCCTGGTGGGAAAGAAAAGTTGTGTCTGTAGTGAAATGTCTCTGCTGAGTGGAAATGGGGAGGCTGAAAGACAAAGGAATAATTTAGAAAATTACTAAAAAATGCCAGTTTAATTCTTTCCAATTTCCTGCACTATTTACAGCCTTGGAAACCTCCTGATGCAGTGAAAAGTGACCGTCTTGAAAACATGTCTTTGAACAAAGAAATTTGAGTTTTTAAATTTTTATTCTTGATTTCCAGAAGCAATGTGGACACCAAGAAAATTCCCTGCAGACTCTTCCTCACTGCAGACTTTCACTCACTTCCCCTGGACCACTCCAGCAATGCTCGTGGTTGGCAAAAGCATCTTGGTGCTGGCAGCCCAGCAGCTGGCAGACCCAGGTCCTTGCTTTAAGGGGCTAAACCCTAAATTGGAGTACTGAGAACCCAGGTCTGCTCCCCACCACCTGCCCCTTGATTTTGAGCAGAATGTTTCCTCCTTTTAACCACCTGGAGTGCTGTGTCCAGACCTGGACGCCCCAACACATGGAGCTGTTGGATCAAATCCAGAGGAGGCCACAGGGATGATCCAAGGGCTGGAGCAGCTCTGGAGCCAGGCTGGGAGGTCTGGGGGTGTTCAGCCTGGAGAAGAGGAAGAAGAAGAGGAAGAGAAGAGGAAGGAAGAGATGAAATGCAACAAGGAGACCTCAGAGCACCTTCCAGTGCCTGAAGGGGCTCCAGGAAAGCTGGGGAGGGGCTTTGGACAAGGGCCTGGAGAGATGGGATGAGGGGGAATGGCTTTAAACTGGCAGAGGGGAGACTGAGGTTGGACATTAGGAGGAAATCCTTTGGTGTGAGGGTGCTGAGCCCCTGTGCCAGGGTGCCCAGAGAAGCTGTGGCTGCCCCATCCCTTTATGGCTGTGCAGCAAAGACCAAGGCTCCTTTGCTTATTTTTATTTGGGTGTTCAGGCTGGTGTAAGGAGACCCAGGGATGGGGCAATCCATCCCTTTATGGCTGTGCAGCAAAGACCAAGGCTCCTTTGCTTATTTTTATTTGGGTGTTCAGGCTGGTGTAAGGATAGAAAGGCTAATAAAGACATGAACAATCCACAGGACCTGCTGGGACTGAGACCTGTTGAAAGCAAGCCCATCCGGTACAGCACCAGGGCTGGGATCAGCTGCCTGGGGAGATCCTGTGAAGATGGGAAAGCCAAGTCTGAGATGCTGCCCACCCTTCCCTAGCACTTGTGTGCACATATATTACTTTGAANGGATGGGATGAGGGGGAATGGCTTTAAACTGGCAGAGGGGAGACTGAGGTTGGACATTAGGAGGAAATCCTTTGGTGTGAGGGTGCTGAGCCCCAGGGTGCCCCCAGAAGCTGTGGCTGCCCCATCCCTGGCAGTGTTGAAGGTTGGATGGGGCTGGGAGCACCCTGGGCTGTGGGAGGTGTCCCTGCCCATGGCAGGGGGGGCACTGGGGGATCTTTGAGGTCCCTTCCATCCCAAACCAGTCTGGGATTCTGATTTCCATCTGGGAACTGGAAACTTGTTTTTTGCACAGCCTGAGCTGCGAGGCACAAAGTGGTTTTGGTGGGAGCTGAAATTTGCTGCTCTGCCCAGGAAGGAGGCAGCATGGCATGCAGCATTGTGGTGCAAATTACACTTCCTTTATTTAGGCTTTAGATTATGGAACTAAAATTAAATTTAAACTCTTTGCAGAAAGGTAATTTTTCCTAATCACTCACACTGCAGCACTGATCTCTACAACTTGATTACATTCTAATTAGATTAATTGGATGGAGAATAATTTCTTTCTCTGAGAAGATCAACTACAAAAGACATACAATTCTATAGACTATGCAGGGGGAAAAAAAATACAACAACAACAACAACCCCCCCCCCAACCCTCATTTAAAGCTTTAAAACCAAAGCACAAAATGCACAGTAATTAAATTGTTAAAGAATTTATGAGTGTATCTGGGTGAGCTAGGGGTTGGGTTTTTTTTTCCCTTTCCCCCTTTCTCATCATTTTCTCTCATGCTCTCCCTCTTTTTTTTTCTCCTGACCATAAAATGAGTTGTGGAATTCCAATTCCTTCATTGATTTTTGAGATAAAAATTTAAAAAACTCAAGTAACAAAAGGTTGTGCATGTGAAATGGATTTGCCTTTGTTACAGGGGCAGAAAATATTGAACTGTATAATGCTGTGAGGTCTTTGGCCTGAATACTAATAATCATTACTTACCAGAAATGAACACAAGCCAAGGAGGTTCAGCAGCTCCCAATTGGCTTTGGCATCCCAACAAAGGCAGTGAATGAGGGGCCAGGGACTCAAAAAGGGGCCCTGGGCTCAATTTTTCTGCCTGGCCCAGTATTACCAATCCAAGCTGCCCATGAATTGGTGATCCTGGGAATTGTCTTTTGAATTGATGTCCTGTGAATTGGAGTCCTGTCAGTTGGTGCCCTGTGACCTGATGCTCTGCAGCTCATTGCTGGACACAGCTGGTTGGTGGGGCACGTGGTCCTTTCACAACCTGCCACGTCTGTATGAGGAGGTTGTGTCCCTCATGTCCTTGGGCAGTGCTCAGCTTTGCTGGGCAGAAGTTCAAGCTGAGGTGGGAGAATTCATCTCCAGCAACTCAACCATCTCTGCCAGCTCGTGCCACCCCAGCAGGGACAGTCATTGACCAGCATGGTGGCTCTTCCCTACCCCACGCTCTGAGTGGATTAAAGGTGCTGGTGGCCAGACCCAGGAGGACACCAGCTGGGGACTCATCCTTGAAGCTCTGATGTCTCAGCACCAGACTGGGAGGTGTCAGGGCCCATTAACTTCTGGGAAGGGCACAGAGGCTCCTCAATTGCTCTCCTTTGCCTCATTAAAACCCCATCTGTGATTAGATCAGAAAGGCAACCTTGCTGCTTCACCTTCAGTACAACCAAGCAGGTCAATTATAAGGGCACAAAAGGGACCAGGTTTGTTCTGGTGACTCTGAGGTCAATGTTATCCTTCTCTGAACTGTCCTAGAAGTCTGCTGAGAAAATGCTCCTTCCTGCTACCCAATGAAGGAGCAAATGGCACCTTCCTGCATCCCCACTGGAGATCATCACTGCTATAGGAAACAGTTTGGAGCTCTCTTCCTTTTCACTTTGCAGCCCTTTCTTTGGCCACCAGCTGGGTGGCAGATTGATGCCCCCCAGTTCAGCAGCTCTCAAGGTGCTGGGCTGCTTTGTGCTGAATGCTGAGTGTGCTCTGGAGTTGGAAATATGAAAAGTAGTTGGGTAGAGCAGATAGGCCACCTTGAAGACCTAACCCACAGGGATACCGACAGGAGCTGGCAAAGCCAAAGCAAGAATTGGGATTAATAGTAAGAGATCTATTAAAGGCCTTAGCCACGTGTTGTACCACTTGTAATGCTTCATCTCAGGGAGTTCATGGCAGGAACAATATATTTGTCCAAAACGAATGGTAAGGGGGTGATTTATAATCAGAGAAGGTGGAGAGAAAGTTGGCAGAGGCAGAATTCCAAACCTCTGAGCTTTGGCTGGGGTGAGGGGTGGCCACTTGGCCCTGGTGGGACATCTCCACGAGTGCCTTAGTTGAGATGAAGAGGTGCCTGTGAAGGGACCTTGCTGTCCCCATCAGCTGTGTTTTGGGTTTGGTTCACACCCTGGAGCCATTCTGGAGAGCAGGGTCTGGATCCTGTCTGATGCCTGTGATGGGAAGGTGTGCTCCAGGAGCATCCCAGCCACATCCAGAACATGGGGTAGAGCTGGGGCTAACCCAAAGCACCCCCAAATCCCACTGACTGTGCTTGTTGATAGCCAAGAACAGAAATCCTGCCTTTATTTTTGAAGGGGAGCTGTGGCTCTGAGGATCTTCCATCTCCAGGAGAAGCTTCCAGGGGGTTTGCTGCACATCTGGGTCAGGTTTCTCCACTCAACCTGCCTGGCCAGCCAAAAGCCCTTCTGAAGAGGTAAGGCCCTGTGATTCTGTCAGCAGCAAGTGGACAGCCTGAGTGCACATCTATCTCCAGAGCTACAAATATTCAAACTGCAGATTGGAGCTGCCAGAGGTTTGAGTGCTGGATTCACAGCCTCAACCCTTTTGGCTGCAATTCTGTGGAGGTGCCATGGGTAAGACAATGAAAAAAGTCAAGTTGAAGATGGATTTCTCCTGAAGAAATCCATCTTCAGGAGCACACAGGTGGAGCCTTCGGGCTCTCCAGGTCTGTAATATTTAAATTGATTCTCCCCCAGCCTGGCCCAGGGTGAGGAAGGCAAAGCTTTCCTGGACTGCTGGGGGATGAAAACCCAACCTCTAATCCTTAATGTCTCATTGGCACATTGTAAATTTGAGGTTGTTCACAGGTTTGTGAACCTCCTGGTTGATGGCACAGCCTAAGCAGATCTTTTTCTGTTTCCTGATTCTTGTTAACTAGCTTGAAGAGAGTGGAAAGAACAGGGGAAAAAAACCCCCAAACAGATTTAGTTATTTCTTTTACAATATAGCCCTAAAAGGAGCCTCATAAAATATGAATTCCACTGAATGTGCTTGTTTCTAAATTCAGAACATGTGTCCAAATGAATCTGGAGCTCAGGAAATGAAGGACAAGCTGCCTGGGATGGGAGATGTGGATGCAGGCAGCTGCCCTCTCCCTGCCTGCGGTGCCCACTGACCCCTCCAGCCTGCCCAGCATTTTGGCTGCTTGTTCCCTAAAATATATCCCACCCAGGACACTTCACCCTTGCTGTGCACCCCTCCACCCTCAGCTCCTGGGCCTTAGCTTGCAATATTATATTGCAAATTTGCAATCCTGACCTTAGAAGTGCCCAGGGGAACATCCTGATGCCTCATCCCTGGCATTTTCTCAGGGCTGTCCCTGGCTCCCTCATTTTCCAGGACCCCCTCTCAGCCTCCAAAGAACCATCCCCACGTTTCAACTGGAGAATTAAAAAAACAGCCCCAAACCCCTACAATTTCCTGCCCTGCCAAATGTTTCTGAGTTCTGCAAACTTCCTCTGCCAACCACACTGGGCTGGAAAGAGAAACTCTCAAATAACATTTGCAAGAGGAGAGCTTGGCAGAGGAAATTGCTTTTGATCCGTGCAAATAATTCCCTTGGCAATTTTGGGGGAGGTTTTTTGTTGTTGTTGTTGTTGTTGTTGTTTCCATTCCTGCCGTGTTAACTGTATGTTTGTAATAATTAATTTCACGATAATCAGCTCAACATGGGGAAGGGCAGAATCACTGCAAACTAGAAATTTCTTTTCTTTTGCAAATATTAAGGCTGAAACAGGAACAAAGACAAAATTGTCCCAGAGGCAGGAGGAGAGGATCCAGCCTCCTCTGTGCACAAGTTTGGTTTCCCCATGCAGAATATTTTGAAGTCCCAGCTTCCTCCTTGTGCTGAGGATTTAATTGGCCTCCAGGTCAATATTTTTCTCGTCCTCCTTTAATTTTTTTGGGTTCTAAGGTGGGATATAGTCTCACTGGGACTTTTTCCAGTGCAGCAGCAATTGTCACTCACTGAACTCATTTCTCTCCAGTGGGGGAAGAACAGACCAGAGAGCTGCCAGAGCAAGGGGGGACATTTACAGCAGTGTGTTGGGTGCCCTCCTAAATCACCCAGCAAGGTGTGAGAGGCTGGGATCAAGCAGGGTGTTTCATCAGCCCCACATCAAGAACCTGCAGAACAAAATCTTCATGGGAAAACTGCCCAGGGCTGCTGGATCCAGCTGGATGGGCTCCACTGATGCCCTGGGGTTTTGCTGATATGGTTTTGGGGTCCCTCATGTACACTCAGCTTCACCCTGTCTGGATGCAGGGACGCTGCTCTGGTCTTCCTGGTGATGGTTAACCTGGTCTTTAATTGGGGAGAGCAAACCTGGGTGTTTTCCAGCTTGCAGGCTCTGCTTCCTTCTGCTAAAAGTAAAGCAAACCCAAGGAGTGATGCACAGAATTTTATGGGTAATGAAAAGGGCCAAACACATTCGCTCTTTGATGAGAGAAGCTGCAGGAAATGCTTGACTGGGAGCTGGATGGATCAGGGGTTTTTGAGCATAGGCAGGCAGAGAAATATTAGGAGGTGAGATGGGCTGATAGGTCAGTCCAGGAGGATAGATAGATGGACGGATTAAATAAAAATCCACTTAGCCATCCATCTATCTATCTATCTATTTATCCTCAGTCTTCATCTAGGAGAAGAGCTCACTCCCAATGATGGGAAATATTTCAGGATTTAAGCAGCGAGATGGATAGGTGGAGGAACAGATGGATGGTTGGGTAGCTTTCCACCAATCCATCTCCATCCATCCTTACACCTAAATCTTTGTCTAATCTTGTCAATACAAGCAGATAAATAGCTGGGAACATAAACAGGGGGAGAGGGAAAGAGAGAGAAAGAATTCAGGATAGTGGCAAGAGAAAGAATTGGATGTATTCACCCTTAGAAGATGTCTGTGGGTTGAAAAGGAGAGTGGAAGGGGTATTTTGGGAGCATCCATGCCTGTCCTGCCCTTGCTCCCTGCCCAGGGCTGCTGACAACCTCCCTGCTCCTCCCTGCTCACTCAGGCTCTGCCTTTGGAGAGAATTCACTTCAGAGGGGGGAAATTAAAATTAAAAGGTTAAATTTTATTTTTTTTATTTTTATTTTTTTTTTTTTGTCTTGCCAGCTGCTGATGTCCCCTTTCCTCGACATTTCAACAGAAGGTGATTGGGAAAGTCACTGCACTGGCTGTGTCTGTACAAGGAACACTGGGTTTCAGAGCCTCTCAAATTGCAACATGAATCAAACTGGACAGCTGGAGCCTTTGCATCCCTGTCCTCCTGCTGCACACACACGAGACCCTGCTCTGTCCTGGAAATGTCTATGGCAACCCAGAGGTGACAGCTCCAGGAGCTGACCCCAGAGATGTGTGTCCATCTGCCAGGACAGCAGCTGGGTGGCTTTGGAAAGGAGGCAGATTCCCTCTGCTGTGGAATGGATGGTCCAGGGGCTTTTAAATGGGAAGTTCCCCAGTTTTTTAGAGAGGAGGATGCAGATGTAGAGATGTTCAGGAGCTGCTGTGCTGTGCCATCCATCACTGCAGCTCCCTGAAAGGACAATGAGGGAAGGAGGGGGGGGTCGGGCTCTGCTCCCCAGGAACAAGGGATGGGACAAGAGGAAGGGCCTCAAGCTGTGCCAGGGGAGGTTGAGGTTGGAGCTGGGGAACAATTTCTCAATGCCTGGAAAGGGTTGTCAGGGCCTGGCCCAGGCTGCCCAGGGCAGGGCTGGAGTCCCCATCATCCCTGGAGGGGTTTCAGACCTGGAGATGTGGTGCTGAGGGACATGGGGCAGTGCTGGGGGAGGGTTGGCCTTGGTGGTCTTTTCCAGCCAAAATGATTCTATGATTCCCTTGATCTCCAGCAGACACCTCCAACTCTCAGACCTCTTGGTCCTCTCCTCTTCCCAACCCCACACAATGGTCCCTGCTCCAAACTTCTGACACTGCACCACCCCAGCCTTGCTGGGCCCCCCCCAGCACCCTGAAGCCTTTCATTCCACTAAGTGTTATTGCTCCTCTCCCATCAATACTGGGAGCTGCAGAGGAGCTGTTATTTCAGCAGAGATTTGAGTCCCCGCTTCGAGTGCCAAAATCGATAAGGGAATCGTGAGTGATATTTCAATAATAATGATCAGGATCAGAAAGACAGCGAGGTGCTGGATGCTGAGCTCATAGGCAGGGACACAATTCCTCCCTGGTATGAAATGATCTTGACTCTGAAATGGTTGGGTACCAGGAAATCTGTTTATTGGTTTAATGACCTTTGGCTGAAGTCATGAGCAAAAAAAAAAAAAAAAAAAAAAAGGCAGACAGAGGCAAAGCATCAAAGGGACATGTGCTGATCTGAATTTATTTCATTCCAACTTTTCAGCCTCTTCTTTCCTATGTCCCAGTACCAAGCTTGTCAGTCCCTATAATAAGGACACTGTTTTGGCCCCTTGTTTGGACCCCACCAGAGGTTTTGTGCCTTGGGACCCCCCCTGATAGTCACCAGGTCGGGCAGGGGGCAAAGGGGGTGCTGCAATAAGGTCTAGTTTTGGTGTAAGGTGGGTGCTGTAAGAGGGTTTCCTGGGTGTAAGTTGGGTAGGAGGTGATGCAGTAGAGTTTCTGGGGTGTGGGGTGCAGGGTGGGTGCTGCAGTGGGTTCTTGGGTGTCAGCTGCAGGTGTTGTCCCCAGCTTTAGGGAACTCTGGGGACATTCCCCCACCCCGAGGGCACCATCCCCTGATGTGCAGCAGCTGGAGTGGCTGGGGCTGCTGTGCTGGGTCCCCTGGATGCTTTGCCCTGGGATGGTGCCTTGTAGAAAAAAAAAAAACACCTCTCTGCTGGTGAGACACAAGCCCGCGATGAGGCACTTGCTTAGCATGGATGGAAGTCAACAGGAAGCCAAGCAGGGGGAGGATTTTAATACCCATCCCTGTCTCACTGCTATGGAAAGGGAAAGTTCATTGGTTGTCAATATTCCCCTGCTGTGCTAAAAGCTTAAGAAGCTGCTTTGCAGATGCCCACTGCGAGGAGCAGGCTATAAATGTTTCCAGAGTGAAGTGATACATCACAGCTCATGGTCCTTCCCACTGAGAAAGATTCCAGCTCCATCTCCTTCCAGGGACACCCTCATGGACTGCAATCTCTTGGCAACAGCACAATCACACACGTATTGTTCCCAGATACAAAATTGCCCACTGGTGAATTAATAGTGAGTGCCTTGCCCTCAGATAGCTCTTCCATCTGTCAGCCTCAAAATGAATTTAAAAAAAAAAAAAAGGTGGTTAGCATCACCATCCCTATTTTCCCAGGAGGGAAACTGAGGCAGGGGCACTGCCACTCCATAGAGCCCTGGGATGTCAGGTTGGAAGGGACCTCAAGGATCATCTGGTCCAACCCTTCTAATATTGTTTATTTCAGACGTCTCAGCACCCTGTTGAGCTGGCCTGCCTGCCAGATGACCACTGATATGGTCCTCCTGGTGAGATCCTACCCCCAGCCATGGCTTTGGAAGTAGGAAACCTTTCAGCAGATGTTTAGTGCTTCTTCCTGAAGAAATGAAGCTCCAAAGCAGCTACAGGCTGTGAGCACCTGCAGCTGTGCTCTCTGCCACCTCTGGAATTTGTCAGCCACTGTCAAGCAAAGCTGGCAGAGGAACAGAGGTTCCTGATGGTTCTACCATCTCCTGTCAAGAGGGGCTGAGCAGAGAAGAAAGTCCCCCAAAGATGACCTGAGAGGAGCTGGCAGCATCATCCCCTTCTCAGCTGGAGTGGGGGCCATGGCCCAGGATTGCGGGGAGGAGGAGGACAGGGGAGGACTAAGGACATGAAAAGCAGAATTATGGTCACCCATCTGCAGGACACTCATCTGCAGGAGCCCAGCCAGCTCCTAGTCTGATACTCATGGAACTCTTTTTTTATTTTTTTCCCCTGTTTTTATTTTTTCTTCTGCATGACAATTTTTATGCCCCTGGGTAGGGAGGTGGAGGGGACCCTGTGCAAAACCCAGGCAAGGTGATGATCTTAGAGGTCTTTTCCAACTGTGATGATTCTGTGGTTCTGTGAAGGGTGGGAGAGGGAACCCCGGCACCAAATGCATCAGGCAAAAAGCCCAGATTTGCTTAAGAGTAGCTGAGATGAGATGAGACAGGAACCCTTTCCCCCCCATTGGCAGCCCCTATAACTGTCCTGCTATTCCTTCACATGGAATTAGATGAGTTTTCTCTAGAGAAACATGGATTTCATTGAACTACTAGAGTTTATATCAGCTCACATGTTCTGGAGCTGCATGACAAAAGCTCCAGAAGTTTATTTCAGTCCATTTCAAGTGATTTCACTAATGTATTCTGCAGAGTGGGTTTAGCAGGTGAGCTCTTCAGTGAAATCATTACTGTATTAAGCAGACCTAACCTAAAGCTGCTAAACAGGAGTTTAAAGAAATATCTCAGAGCTGCTATTGAGATGGATGGGAGCAGACAGAATGGGTTTGTAAAGTTCTCCTTAGTCAAATCAAACGGGAACTCATTAAATACAGCAAAATAATTCACTGAATAATTCACTCCGGTTGAATATGAAAGGTTTGGAGAACCTTGGGTTGTTTGATTGAAAACCAGCTTATTTTTATGCTCCTGTGTATGTGACAAAGCAAAAAAAAAAGAGTGGAAGGTGGAGAGCTTTGTCACCTTGGTGTCAAGGGCCTTTTGTGGTGAAAGGTTCATTAAAGCTGAATAAAAATAAAAATAAAGCTTGCCAAATGCTGATGAGAAGAAGGCAGCACATTTTCTGGGGAGGGTAATTCACAGCAGCCCAGGTGACTTGGGGACACTGGGATTGGGGATTTTTTTGGAGCATTTGGCTGAGGGGCTTGGTCAGCTGGGACCTGCAGGGTATCCATGGGCTTGGAGGTGCAGTCCCCACCCATCCCATGTTTTTCCTCAAGGGATCTCTAGGGATGAGCAGGGAGGACAGGGAAGGAAAAAGCCATTCCCCTTCTGGGGGAGTCTGAAGGCCAAATCTCAGATCTGCCCTTAAATCCTCCCTGCATGGCAGGAAACCATCACCAAATGAGCCAAGTCAGGCAGAGGAAAGGTGGCCAGTCCAGCACCTCCTCTCTGTGCCATCCTCCTCCTCCTTTAACCCCTTCCATGCCACCCACGAGGTGACTCCACAATCATCTCTGGAATCACCCGGCGAAAGAAAAAGCTTTAAACAAAATACAATTTTCCAGTTCATTTCAGTTAATCACAGAGTCTATGTTCTGAAATGATCTTCTCTGCAGCACCCATGGAGGGAGGCAGGGGCTGATTGGCATTCCATTACACCAGAGCTAAGCCATTCAGAATGCAAAAAACCCCAGGCTTGATGGAAAGATTTGATTCAGTTTTCAAGCTAGACTAATTCAAAACCCAGAGTGCTATAAATCAGAGCAAATGTTCTTTATAAAAAAAATATAGCCCCAGCCCGTGTGCAGTATCAGAGCTGTGATTTATGCCCAGAGCCCATTAAACTGAAGGACAAGTGAGGAGAGCACAGGGCTGCCACTGATTACTGGATTCCCACCTGCCCTCCCATAACCATGTTCTGCAGGCCCCGGGGCCCAGGGACATCTGGGGACATTCCTTGTCCCTCCAGGGTGGGGGCACAGCTCAGCCCTGTCCTCCCATTGCTGTCTGCAGGGAGAGCAGAGCCTGGGGGGGCTGAAGCAGAGCAGATCCCCTGCCTTGGAGTGTCCCAGCTCCTGGCCACAGCTTTCCAGGGCACAAACCACTCACACCCAGACACAAACCCAGCTGAGCTCTGAGGATGCTGCAGCCCCACACCTGGCTGTGGCTTTCAGGGCTGTCAGGGGGGAGTTTTCACTCCAGCTCTGTTGAAACCCTTTCGTTTTCCCTCTTGGCTGCACAACCTTATGTCCTGAAGAGTGTCCTGCTTGCAGAAAGCAGAGGAAAACACCAGTTCTCAACAAGCTGAGAACATGGGCAGCAGCTTAGAGAAAGGTTGGTGGGTGGGATGTCTCCTCTGGGCAGCTCTTGGCTCCCAGGATGGATGATGGAGATCCAGCCATGAGCATGCAGCCTGGCTGGGAAGCACTGAGATCCCTCCAGCTCCAGCTGCACAGGGCAATCCAGGAGCTCCTCTGAGAATGGGAATATTCATCCTGCTCTCCTCTGGTCCTCTTCCCCATTGAACACTGCTGTGTGCTGCCCTGGGAGCTTCACACTGGGAACTGGATCATCTAACGCTGGGGAGTTAAGTTTTGATGAGAAATTTCAACCCTGAAGAGCTGACTAAGGAAGGAAACAGCCCTAATTTGGGTGGAAAAAAGGTAAAAGAGCAAGTCCATAATTCAGAGGGTGAAGCATCCCTTCCTGCAGAGCACATGTGCTGTCTGACCTCCAACATCTTCCTCCCCCAGGGCAGGAGCTGAGCTGCTGAGATACCAAGTGGTTCCCCCAGGAGAGGGAGGATTTGCCTCAGGATTTCTCACCTCAAGCTGCAGCAGAACAAAGCAGCCCAGAATAAGCCTTAAATTTCTTCCCTTCCCTATAAACTTTCCCTTCTGATGGCAGCTTCATCACTCTTGCAAAGCCCAACAGCTTTTTTACCCTTGGCACAAGGAGCTGCACCGAATCCCTGGGTTCAGGATATATATTTTTTTTTTCTGCTCCCCAGGACTGGATTCCCCAGCAGACCTTGCTGCCTGTATCCTGCCATTGTTCACTTGCTTTCCAGTTCATAAAGTCTGGGGTGGAGCTGGGGGCTGTTAACATCTGTTGGCAATCTCTGATGGAGAAAAGGGCCCCATCTCTCAGGAACCGTCACTGACATTTTAAAAGCCACGTCTGAAATCCCCAAACAATTAAGAGGCTTTTTTTTGTTTTTTTCGCTTCCATTCCCTCCCTATCTGAGGCATTACACAGTCAAGGCACCAGCTGAGAAGTACATGTTGATCCTGACAGGAAAAGCTACGAATAATGAATAATGGAGCACCAGCGACAGAGAACTTTCAGGTGGAGCCATCATAATTCAATCCAAACAGTAATATCAGGATCTTTTCTTGGAGGAGTCTAAGCAGCAGTTAAGTATTAAATAAAAAAAGGTGACATTTTATTTTATTTTCCTTTGGCAGTTCTGCACCTCCTGATTCAAAGAAGCATAAGGTAGGAAGTGCCACCTTGGAGGGGGAAGGCAAGTTGAAATGCAAATTCATCTGTCCCCAGCCTGGGCTACCAAAGTGCCTGATGGGGGGGGAGAGAACAGGTCTGGGGCACTCTGCTGCATTTCTGGACTGATTTACCACCTGGATTGGTGTCCTTTGTCTTTCTGCTATCATTCAAATTGATGGGCTTGTTGTAGGGAAAGAAGAAAAAAAAAACCAACAAAAACTTCAAAACCTTCTTGCTGGTTTACTATGTGTTTGAAGATGCCTCCTTTAAAAACCTCAATGATTTAGATCCTGCACAGAAGCCTTGGCCAGTCATCCTGAGCTGAAACAGAGATGACAACTGACAGCAACAGGTCCCACTTGCTCTGAATATTGCTTTTCCTCTCCTCTCCTCTTCTCTCCTCTCTTCTCAATGAAACATTTGGAAAGTGCAGGGGGTTAATTCTTGCTTGTTTTGTTTTGAGGGGGTTTTTTTTGGGTTTGCTTTTTTTTTTTCATCTGGAAGACCAAACCCTCCCCTTGTCCTGCTGGTGCCAGGCTCTGCTGCCAGCCAGGGGGTTTTTCTAAGTGAAGAGGAGGGCAGGCAGGGGGGGTGAGCACTGACCACATTCCTGGTGTGGGAAACAAAGCCTCAGTTGATGTTAAATCTGCTTTGCTGTGAGCTGAGCCTGAGCCTGCTCCCAAGGCTTCAAGGGGTGCCCAGTGACCTGCCCAGCCTGCAGCAGCTTTGGGCTCCAGTGGGTTCAGGTTGTACCAGGGGAGGTCCAGACTGGATACTAGGAAAAATTTATTGACCAAAAGAGTGGTGAAGCACTGGGAAGGTTGTCCAGGGAGCTGCCATCCCTGGGGGTGTTCAAAGAATGGGAAGATGTGGTGCTTCAGGAGATGACTGAGTGGTTAGGGTGGTGTAGGACTGATGGTTGGACTCGATGATCTTGAAGGTTCTCTCCATCCATGATGATTCTATGGTGGTCTCTATGATTCTTGCTGACCCTGCTGGTGTCCCAGGGCCCAAGGGGTCTCATCCCAATCTCATGGCCACGTCCTCATCCCAGCTGCCTCAGGGTGTGACAAACCCCTGAGTGGTCAGGGACAGCCCAGAACACCAGGATCTCCCAGCTGGAGACTCAAAGGATGATGTGGGCAAGAAAAGGAGAAAGGTGACTGAGCTGACAGTGTGGGTTCAGGCTGGTGAGAGGAGCAGAGGAATCCTTCACCTTTCCAAATTAAACACTTCCAGGCAGCCCCCAGGGAGCAGAGGGCATCAGTCCCTGCAGAAACCCCTCTGGTTCCTGCAGCAAGAGAGGGATTTGTGTTTCCCAGCTGAAGCCCCATGCAGCCCCAGAACTGAGCCATCAGATCGAGGAGACAAAAGCAGGAAAGGGAAGATACAGGGAGCTCCAGCCCTGCTTGGATCTGGGGCTTCATTCCTGAGCCAGCGCTGCCTCCCCACCAACACCCACTGCACCAAAGCCACCCAGAAAAAAAAATCCAACAAAAACCCACAACCCAACAACCCAACTAACCCATGCACTCAATGCAAAGTTACAACCCAAGCACTTAAGTGGAAGGATTTAGAAAAACAGCAGCAGAGCTAAAGCAAACAGCTCCCTGCCTTTAGCAAAGGTCTCGTCAGCTCCAGGGCCAGGGTGAGAGAACCCCAGCAGAAACCAAATTGAGTTAAGCTGCAGTTCAGGCTATTTTTCCAAAGACTTTTCAGCAGACCTGATCCCAGGAGAAGCTTTTGCTTCCATCCATGGTTCTTTGCCAGCTGCCCCGGGGAGGGTTCATTAATTTTTAATTCATTCATTAATTTTCCAACCCCCCGTTTAGAGGATAATATTTCACCAATTGGCTTCTCTTGGAAATAACTTCTCCTTTCAAAAGCAAAGGGTGGGGTTTTGTGTTTGGGTTTTGTTTGTTTGTTGTTTTGTTTTGTTTTTCTAATGATTTGAAGTCTGCAGAATTTTTTTGAAGGGGTAGGGAGGAGCAGATAGCAGTGGAAAAACACATTGTGAGGCTTTTTCTCCTGTCCAGATAAGAGAACAGCACTAAATCATTTCCAAAAGAGCAAAGGTTAAGATAAGGCTCTGTGCTGCTCAAAAGTATCTCAGTAGTTCCATTAGAGACAGAAGTAGCAAAAAGCAACAGCTGAAATAAATTTTTCTGGGAGTTTAACATAATTTGGGGCTCAATGGAACTAGAAATGAAGGGGATTTTCTTCCCCAAGGAAAAAAGGATGCAAACAGTCAGCCTGAAGACATAGGGCTTACACCCTCTGACAGTTTGCCCGCTCATCCATCCATCATCCATCCATCCATCATCCATCATCCATCCATCCATCCATCCATCCATCCATCATCCATCCATCCATCCATCCATCATCCATCCATCCATCCCTGCCTGCTGCTGGGTGAGCTCCTGCCCATGGGCTCCAGCTCCTGGGATCCTCCTCCTGGAGCTGGAGCTGCTCTGCTGCCCATGCTGTGGGTGGGATGAGCATCCAAAGGGTTTTCCTGACAGTTTTTCCTAACAAGGCTGGAGGCTGTTAAGCTTCTGACACAGTAGGATTTTTTTTTTTGTTTTTTTTTGTTTTTTTGTTTTTTTTGTTCCTTTGTGGTTTTGCTGCTTCCGTGAGGTCATCCTGCTGCAGAATTCAGTATTTCATTGGGACAAAACAAAAAAATCCTTGGCTCTGGTTGACATCTTATTTGTTTTCAAGGAGGCTATTGTGTCAAAATGTTGACATGTTTCCAACGAATATGAAAACTCTTGCTTAAGCTGTCCGCAAATCACTGTTCCCTTCTTTTTCCCAGTTTAGGTTCCCTCCATCCTCCACCTGATTCCCTCAGACCAAGAAGGGAAAAAACTGCTGTGCCCAAGGCTGTTTCAGACTCACTCCATGGTGCCCAGCCCACTTGCAAGTGGCTTAAATGGCTTAAGTGTCATTTAAGTGGCTTAAAAGGGTGACTGATGTGTCAACACAGGTTTGCAGAAATCCTTACTTTCTTTTTTTTTTTTTTTTTAAATTTATTTTCCAGGGTGTTAGCCCACCACAGAGAAGCCTTGTGGAAGTGTAAGAAGTAGGACTGGTCCAGCATGGTGTGGAGTGAATGTTTTAAACCAAAACCTGATTTTTTGAGTCAGGTAGATCTGGTGGGGGGGTCAGAACCTGTGTAAACATACTGGGTTATAGACTTTGGGATTTTCAGAGCTGAATAAGGGAGCTGGGTACCCATTGACACAGAGGAACTGAAAAATAATAACTAGATCTTAATTTCAGGTCCACCTCAGCCCAGCATCCCCATGCAGAGGATGGGATGCTCATGGTTTTGAGATGAGGCTTTATGCCCAGGTCCCTAAGGGCCAGCAAACCATTATAGCCCATTGCTAACTGGTGTCCCCAGGCCTGACAGGTTCCTCATAGAATCATTTTGGTTGGAAAAGACCTTTTAGCTCCTCAAGCCCAACCATTGACCCAGCACTGCCAAGGCCACCATGGGAGGAGTGTGAGGAGTGAAGTTCTGTGTTGGCCAAGCTCCTCCAAGCTCCAGTTGTGTTTGCCTGTCCTTGGGCAAGCAGGTGCCCAAAAGCTGCTGCCTAATATTAGTTGTTGCCTAAAATTAGGCAGCTGCCTGGATCAGATGTGCTCCAATGGCCCAAAGTCCCTGAGCTGTCTCTGCACCAGGTCTCCCAGAGGTTTTGGGTCAGCCTGGCACCATCCATGGGGTCCTCCCAGCATCTCCAAGCAGCAGAGAGCAATTCCTGGCAGGAGCAGTTGGTGTGAGGCAGAGCTGCTTGGAGTGAGCTGTCCTTTGCAGGACCCCAGGCCTGACCTCCATTCCTTTCTTCTTGCAGGAGAAAGTGGGCTACACTATAAAAGGAAAAAAAAAAAATCAGTCCAAATTGCTTATTAAAGAAAAAGCCCCAGAGCTGTTTTCCATTAACTGCCACTTCTAAACAAGACTCAGAGAAGGGAAAAAAAGAAAAAAAACAACCAATGTCTGTAACCCCTGCAGGTCCAGACTGGAGGTTCACTCTCTCCAAATCAACCTCTCCACCAGCAGAGCCACGAGGAGGTGCAGGTGGATGTCCCCATCACTAAAGGAAATGTCACACATGTCACCTCTGGGCCAGCCAGAGGAGCATCCCAGCACGTCTGGGCAGCTGCTTCACCTCCATGCTCGGCCAAGGAAGAGGAGCACAGTTCCCTCTTTGCCTGAACAGGGGGCAAGGAGATGATGGGCAGCACCCAGCAGGGAGTGGGCTGCTGGGCTGAGCTGGGCTGCCCAGGTCAAGAAAAACAAGGAGCTGCTGGAGGATGGGGCCAGATTTCCAGTGGTGCCCAGTGACAGGAGAAGGGGCTGCAGGCACGAAGTGCAGCCCAGGAAGTTCCATCTGAAGACGAGGAAAAACTTCTTGACTTTGAGGGTGCCAAAGCACTGGAAGGGGCTGCCCAGAACAGTTGAGGGGTCTCCTTCCCTGGAGATCCTCAAAGCTCACCTGGACCCCATCCTGTGCAACCTGCTCTGGGTGAACCTGCTCGAGCAGGGGGGTTGGAGTTGGTGGTCTGTGGTTCTGTGGCTTCCTGAGCTCAATGTCATAGAATCACAGAATCATAGAATTGTCTGGGCTGGAAGGGACCTCAGAGATCATCAAGTCCAACCCTTGACCCACTCCCCTCGTGGTTCCCAGCCCATGGCACTGAGTGCCACATCCAGTCTCTTTTTAAATATCTCCAGGGATGGAGAATCCACCACTTCCCTGGGCAGCCCATTCCAATGCCTGATCACCCTCTCCGTAAAGAAATTCTTTCTAATATCCAACCTAAACCTCCCCTGGCACAACTTGAGACCGTGTCCTCTTGTCTTGTTGATAGTTTCCTGGGAAAAGAGACCAACCCCCCCCTGGCTCCAACCTCCTTTCAGGGAGTTGTAGAGAGTGATGAGGTCTCCCCTGAGCCTCCTCTTCTCCAGGCTGAACAGCCCCAGCTCCCTCAGCCTCTCCTCATAGGATCTGTGCTCCAGTCCCTTCACCAGCCTGGTTGCCCTCCTTTGGACCTGCTCCAGCACCTCAATCTCCTTCCTGACCTGAGGGGCCCAGAACTGGACACAGGACTCGAGGTGTGGCCTCACCAGGGCTGAGTACAGGGGCAGAATCACCTCCATGGACCTGCTGGCCACGCTGTTCCTGATCCAGGCCAGGATGCCATTGGCCTTCTTGGCCACCTGGGCACACTGCTGGCTCATGTTCAGCTTCCTGTCAATCCAAACCCCCAGGTCCCCCTTGGACTGAGCATGGGGAAGAACTGGAGACCTGGTCTTGCAATCAGAGTCCCAGCTCTTATTATTGGAAGCTCCGTGATGTTGACCCCAGTGTTTGGGGTGTGACCATTCAGCCTTGTCCCTGTACTGCTTCGTGTTCTCTGATCCCAGAGTTCTCCAGGGTCAGAGCAATCAGGATGTCTGGGCTGGGCTATGAGGAGCCAGTTGGGTCTCTGCTGAGACAGAAGCTCGTGACATGATGGACTTTGGGCTTCCCAACCTTTTGTGATGTCAATGGAAAGACAGACCACTGGCTGGGTGTAAAAGTTTCAGAAACACTGGTATTGAATAATAGCAAAAAAAAAATTGTCCTTTTGTTCCCATCTACTTCTTTCTTTCATGATCTGTCCTGGGACACTGGGCTGACACTGGAGAAGGGGTGGCATGGAACCCTCTCCCTCTCTGCACAGGGGCTTGGGAGCATCCTTCCCTCTCCCCAGGGTGCTGTGGGGAGAAAGGAGTTAGCACAGGGCCCAGAAGGGTGGAGTGAGACTTCAGGAAAGCATCCAGTGCCCAGACAGCTTCTGGCCTCCTTTTCTCCAGCACTGCTGCTCCTCAGGAACTCTGCAGGCTGGAAAAACCCACCCAAAATGCAATCCTGAGAACACAGCTTTGGTGGGAAGCTCTGGCTGGAATTCAGCTGAGTGGAGCTTTTAGGCTGGCTCCAGCCAGGCTGGGGCAGGCTTGGTCAGAGCTCAGTCCCTTAGGTCCTCTGTTGGTTCTGCAAACCCAACCAGAACCAGAACATCCTCACATTCCCCCTTGCTGTCCAAGGAGATGTCAACCTTCTCCTTTCCCAAGGGATGGGAGGAGAGGCAGGGGGAGAGGGAAGGGGAGCTGGGGATGGTCCCTGGTTGGGAGTGTCAGGACCTTGGGGACCTGAGCCAAACCAAGGGGCTGCCTCCTCCCAACAAAATCATTCATTCCCAGGAAATCAAGTGCTGTTGGAGGGGGGTCCCATTCATCTTCTTGACAGCTGGCATCACCGATAAGAATTAATCAGCCCTAAATAAATAAATACTACTGATAAACCCCCTCCCATACCCACTGACAAAGCTATTGGTGCATTTATTTTATTTTTATTTTTCGAGCGTTCCTCTTATCTTCCACAGAGGAAGGGAGAAAAAGCAGCAAGGAAGATAAAAAAAATGTTGGGTAAATCCAGCATGGCTGGATTATGCTATTGGACCTGAGTAGTTCTGTGCTATGGAGCAGACATCTGCTTCGTGCTCCGGGCTGATAGCAAGCACCAGAAGCTTTATCACTGGGTTGGGTTCCAGGCAAATAGTTTTCAAGCAGGGTCTTTCAAAGCCTTGCAGGTGCACAGGCACCTACAACATACAAATAAGCTGTTTCTGGAAGATTTGTGTTGGAGTCAGCCTGGACTGACTGGTGGGGGGGTCTCCTCAGAAGAGTTGTTGCTACAAGATAATCAATAACCTTGCTGAGGACGCAGTGGGTTTCTGTAGCTGCTGATTTTCTCATAAAGAATCGATTGTCTGTTAGTTAAAATAGTTGTAAAGGGCATTTTCTCTTCTAGGCAAATAACTTTGCCTTTAAAGCCAAGCTCAATCCACATCAGGGATGCTCTGGTCAAAGAAGGAGGGGATGCTGAGTCTGGGGGTGCTGCCCTGTCCTCCATGCAATCCCCTCTCTGCTGGTGTGCACTGCTCTCCTCTGGCAGGACATGTCACAGTTTTATTTTCATTACAGGCTGGCAATGTTCCCTCTGCACATCAGAAGAGAGGGTGTCTGTGAGAACATGTGACAGGAGCAAAAAACTTTGAAAAAAAATGCAAGAAGAATCCAAGATTAAAGCAAAAGTATGGTGAGGCCTTGGCCAGGATCAACAAGTCACAGAATCACTGAATTCTCTTGGTTTGAAAAAAACACCTTCAAGATCATCAAGTTCAGCTGTTAACCTAACACTGACAAGCCCTTAACTAAGCCATATCCCTAAGTATATGTCCCTAAGTATATCCCTAAGTATGATGTCTATATGACTCCTAAACACCTCCAGTGATGGTGACTCCACCACTGGCAGCTTGTGCCAATATCTTGGAAACCTTACATGAGGGCTTATGTGACCTCCATTTAAAGCTCCCTGCTTTCAGCTCTGGGGCAGTAAGCCCTAAGCTCACTGATTTATGGGATCAAAGGCTCCTTCTGACCCCTCAAAACTCCCTGGACCACTCCCTTGCTGCTTCAATCCACATCCAGGGCCACCCTGGGAGGATGCAGCCCTTGGGAGATGCTTTGGCCACCCTTGGCTTCAGCAGCTCCCCTGAGCAGTCACATTTCTGAGCCTTCAATGGCAGCTTACTCTATTTTCACATAATAAATATCAATGGGATCTTTGCCTGTTAAAATCCCATCTATTTGAGCATATAATTTTCCCAGAGTCAGAATCTATTAGTGAAATCTCAGCCCGGCTGACAAGATAACAGAATCCTCAAATTAAATAGGGTTTCCACAATTACAGCTTCCCCCTTTCTTCCCCAGCATTAACACCATAAACGCTGCTGTCAGGAAAGATAAGATCTGAATTCTACCCTGACAAGAGAAATGTTATCAGAGATCAGTTAATTACACCCTGGATTTCAACCCAGGCAAAATAAACCCCCTGTGGGTTAGTGTGGAAACTGCTGCCTTCCCACCAGCTCTTCCCTGGGCCACCAGCCACACGTCCCCCTCCATCCCTCTCTTTCCACCATGCCAGGAAAATGGGATTCAGGTTTTCTGCCTGTTTTAAACCTTTTCCCCAGGCTCCAAGGGCTGCCCCCCAAGCAGGCTGCTGGCACTGAAGAGCTGGAGGGGGTTCCAAGGGTCACCTGCAGGAAGTGGCTTGGAAGGAGCCCTGAAAACCTGTGGGTTTCCTTGGAGAAGAGACCCCAATGGATCTGCAAGGAGCACTGGGGAGAAGCAGGAGTTCAGACAGCAAAGAATTCAGTTCTGGACCCTCCTCCAGAAGAAGGACAGGGAGCTCTTGGAGCAAGTCCAGAGGAGGGCCAGGAGGCTGAGGGGTGACCTCATGAATATTTATAAATATGTAAAGGGTGAGTGTCAGGAGGATGGAGCCAGAATCTTCTCAGTGATGCCCAATGATGGGACCAGGGGCAATGGATGGGAGCTGGGTCACAGGAAACAAGAAAAAGCTTTTTCAGTGTGAGGGTGAGGGAGCCCTGGCCCAGGCTGCCCAGGGGGGTTCTGGAGTCTCCTTCCCTGGAGACATTCCAACCCCCCTGGATGTGTTCTGTGTGACCTACACCAGGGGGTTCTGCTCTGCTGGGGGGTTGGACTTGAAGATCTCTTGAGGTCCTTCCGACCCCTGACACTGATTTCTATGATTGATTTCTATGATTTCTATGATTCTCATTGCTGCAGTCACACCTTGCCCCACAATCTCCCTCTCTCTCTTGTATTTTTTTTCCCCTGTCCTGTTTCTTTCTGTCCTACAAACATGTGCAGGGTGTTCCTGCCAGCACCAGGGTTTACTCAACCACTGATCACTCCAATCTGGTCTAACAAAGAAAGAAATGCAGGATGACATCTCCTGTGCACAGAGCTGTCATAAAGCACGCCTGGCAGCCCAAGTGGGATAAATGCTCCTTTGCTGAAGTGCCTCGTTGAGGTAAGTTGATGATGCTCCATTAGGCTGAAGTGAGAGACTTCTCATTCCAGGCACAAGCAGTGGGAAGAGGGATTGGGTGCTGGAGCAGGCAGTGCTATGCCCCTTGCTTTCCCCACCCTCCTGCGATTCTCTTCACTCCAGACTGAGCTATTGCAGCTTTCCCACTGTTGGGAAGTTTCTTTGTGTCCCAGCACCTTGCATGGGGCTCAGGGCTGGGCACTCAGCACCCTGGATGGGCTCCTTGGAGGGCAGAAACACACTGGGCAAGCTCCACCATGGGCCACGGAATGGCAACATCTCAGCAACACGATGGGGCTGTCAGGAGCACAGCACCTGGGCTGCTTCCTTCATTCCTTTCTCCCTCTACCTCCAGATCTGCTGTCCCTTCTCATGTCCCCCCCTGGACCAGGCTTTCTGGAGGACAGCGGTCTTGGTGTGCCAGGGATGTGCAACAAATCTGCTGATGTGTATTTTTAAATGCTGCAATACAAGAAATGCTACACCCCCACTTGGGTATCATAAATAATGCCAACCTCTGGAGCTGGTTGCTGCAGCTTTTTTTAAAATTCAGAAGTATTTGAAAGAAAGCAAGAAAGCAAGAAAGAGAAAGAAAGAGAAAGCAAGCAAGCAAGCAAGAATAAAAGAAAAGGGACACAGATAATTTATGGATCCAGGATGCAGTGGGGGTCCTGGCGTGGCAATGCTGGAGCAGTCCCCAGCTTTTTGCTGCAGGAATCAGTGAACCTCCCTGTGGTTCAGTTTTGCCCCAGGGAGGTCTCCAGCTCTTCACTGGGATTATCTTAGGTACAATGAAGCCCAGTCTAAGTCAAGCAAAAAATTAAGATTCTCATTATTTAAATGGGAGCCAACTGCTAGAGAGGGAAAGATGGTGGTGCCCCCACCATGAATGACATCAGTTTTACTTGGGACTGGTGACACTTTCAGTCATGCCTGCTGGGACAGGGAGGATCTCCATCCATTCTCCATTCTCCCTCCATCCCTCCATCCATCCATCCATCCATCCATCCATCCCAGTCCTGTTAGTGGTGCTCACTGGGAAAGGCCCCATTGCTGCCTGATTTCTCTTTTCCATTCCACACACAGACTGCTTTCTCTCCGTTATTAAGCAGGGGGGGATGGAAGAACAAATTGAAATATGTAAAATGCTTGTTACTTGCATTTTCCAGCTGGCTGGCATTCCCGATAGGCAGTTTGCAGGGTGTCCATGATTGCTGTTCACCACAGATAGCTATTAGTATTTTCTGTAACTTCTTATTGAACATGAAGTTATCAACTTTCCCTCTTGCTCTGATAAAAGAGGACAGGATTGCTCTCCTGGTTAACAAGTCCCAAGCAGGAGCCACGTTGGCTTGAGTGTTGTGACAGTTTCTTGGCGTGTTGGTGACCCCAAGGAATAGATGTGAAACCACCACGTCTGCTTTAGAGTGATACATTTCACACTGAGGCACCAGAGGCAGCCATTCAACAAATTAAATAAAAAGCAGCACTTAATCGCAGGGAAAATCACAGGGATGGGAATGCAAAAACAAAGTTGGGTTTTATTTGCCTGCATCAAGCAGAAGAGGTTGGGCATTGCCTGAAGAACAACTTAAAAATCCATTCCCTGAGGAGCCTGCCCAGGATTTACACCAAACCCTCTAAGTAGGTACTCAAACAGGACTTCCATCATGTCAAACTTGTCAAAAGCGGGTAATGCAGATGAAAGACTTTGAAAGAATCTCATTTTCAGGACAAGCTGATCACGCTTTCCTTGAAAATAAAACCCTTGTAAAAGATCTTAATTTAAGCAGCCAAAGATTAAGCTGCCCAGAATGATTGCCTGCTTGTGCTGGGGAATTTACTGACATTTAGCAAGTGGCACAGGGCTGCTAATGGTGTGTCACTGTGCTTCTGAGAGCCATCAAGCTGGAAAATAGCAACTGGAGAACAAAAACCTGACTACAGGGCAGGCTGTGGTGAAGACTTTGAATCCCAAAGTTGGATTCTTGCAAAAAAAGAGGCATATCCCAGCTCTGCTGTGTCCAAGAGTGAAGGGATGTGGTTCTTCCCTGCTCTGGACTTTGATTCTCATCAGATGAGCATCACACTTTCTGGAAGAAATAATTTTGGAGAAGATCATCAGGTAACAAGAAGTGGAATTATGGTTTGAAGATGGCTAGAGGGGTCACCTGCTGTCAGGGTGGACTTAAGGACCTTGTGAATTGATCTTCACCTGTAGAGAGCCTTGGTCCTTACAGTCTCTGCATGGCCTTGGCATAGCCTGGCACATCTTTGTCCTGCTCCTTGGCATACAGTGCTCCCAGTCTTGAAGGAAAACTGAAGATATTGTCTCCTGACTCATTGTTTAGGAGAAACATGAACAAGAGAGAAGCCAGTGCAGGTCCAACTGGGTCATTTTTTGCAGTAGGATATAATATCCCTGCAGACTGGGAGCTGGGGAAGAGGCTGATGTAAAAGGGGATAAAAAGAAAAAGAGTAGTTAGAGGAAGAAGTTGGGTGAACAGACTTCCTATTTCTTTGAGGCACTGAAGCTCCTGGTCAGCTTCAGTATCAGCAAGCAGCAGGAAGACTTATTTATATATTATTCCATTTTGGCTTAAGAAGAAATGTTCCTGGGTTGGACAGCTTCTGCTTGGATTTTCATGCCATTTTCTTTCCCCTGTTTGTTTGTTCTTGTTTTTTTTTTTCTTTTAATTTATTTTATTTGAATCTTAGCCAAGCCACTCTGCCTCCATTTGCTTTTGCAGACATGACCTGAAGGCATGACCTCGGAAGCAACACTTACCAGTTGGGAGCCCAGAGAGCCTGGGGCTGGAATCAGGTTCTGCCTTGCCCCTGCTTCCCCTCTCTGCCCCAGCTCTGATCTCCCCAGCTCTGCCTCCACCTCTGGGGATGCTTTGTGCTCCTGATGTGTGAGAGGTAATGTTGAGCATGTTGCTTGCTGTCCCTGGAGGATAACTTTTTGTTATTGATGTGGAAAGTGGAAAATAAAATAGACTATTACACTTTTTATCTTCAGGGCACATTCCCCCCTCCCTCCCTGTCCCCTCCCTTCAGATATGAAAGCATTTCATTTCAGGGAGTTGTCTGGAGTACAATGAAGAGAAGTCAACTCTGAGGGCAGCAGGCACATTTATTTTCAGAGCAGGTGACTTGCAACATGTCTCTGCCATGTATGCTTTCATTATTCCCTGACAATCCCTGAAACAGGACAGCTTGGACCTGCATGCCACGGCTGGGCTGCTTTTTTTTGGAGTCACTAAACCTGGCTCTGAAGCCAGGAGAAAATCCCAGTTCCTCAAGTTCAGGTCAGTCTGGAGAAATGGCACAGAAAGGGAATGAAACCCCATTCCCTGGCCTGAGCCACAAGCCAGAGAAAGGCCAATGGGGGAAGAAAATGAAAAGAAACCAACTTGCTCTAAGGGTAGTGGAAGGGCTCTCTGCCTGTCCTCCACCTGCTGGACCACACCAGAGGAAGCATCCATCACCCCAGGGCTTGCAGATGGCAGAGCCCAGGGACATCTGTGCCAAGTGGAAAAATGGGGACTTGTCAGTACAAACCCTCTGCTTTTCCAGCTGGGAAAAGAACACAGGCAGTCAGGGATGGGAATGTAAATCAGAGCTCACTAATAGGGAGCCAAGAAAGCTTCCAGATCAATATTTAAGAGTGAGGTAGTAAAGGCAACCTGCACTCCCTCTCCATCCCTCAGCCCTGCACACAGCTGCTTATCTCATCCGTCTGCTCTCTCCCCCCAGGCTCCTCTCTTCCCTGATCAGCACCACCATCCACCCCCTCATCATTTGCTTGTGTTCCCCTCTCACCTCTCCAGGAGCAGCACCAGGGCTATTGAGACCTCTTCTCCCTCTTTACTCATGGCCAGGAGGCTTGGGATGGGAACAGGAGAGCTGCTGGCACTGTGCTTCATCCAGGGTTGGTTGCACTCCCCTGGGACAGCTTTGGCATCTGTCAGCTCCAGGAAAGGGATTGTCATGGTTTTCCTGCTTTCTTTCCTGTTGCTGAACTCAGGGACAGAACCAGTTGGATGCTGTTGAGAGGGTCAATAGCTTGTCAAGTGGCAGCATTGGCTGGAAGAGCCTTTGGAGCCCCCGTCCTTGGTGTCCCAGCTGCTGTCCCTTCAGTGCCATGGGGTGTTGCTACCTACACTGAAATTACAGCAGGGCAGGAAAATTCAGTGGCTGGAAACCCACTCCAAAGCAGAGGATTAGAGGAACCTAGCAGGCAGCTTTCCTTTACACAGTTTGCCTCTGCCCACTGGGCCAGGGATTTGTAGCTGAAATGCCATCAGGACTTTTGTGGGCTCTTATCTCTGAGATAGCACCTGATTGCCACAGCAGCACAGCAGCTCACTCCTGGGGGGGGCACTCATCCTCCTCGCAAGCCCAGGGCTGGGGAAGTGCTATTATTACCTTCCTTGTACAGATGGGAAAGATGCCACCCAGATCCCCACTTGGAGGTGCAGTGAGGGCAAAACTGATTTATTGCCACTGCTGGCAGTGGGATGGGCATGAAATCCATCTCACTTCCTCAGAGCTCCACCACGGGGCTGTCTCCAGAGGAGATGGCTGCCAGAGTCCTTTTGTACTTGGCAAGAAAAAGGCAGTTCCAAGGTGTGGCCCAGCCCAGCCACTCGTGGCCATGGCAAGCAGCCCTGAGGAATCAGGCTCAGCTCTTCATGTGCCTCCCAGGGTAGGACTGGCATCCACCTTGCCCCTGGCAAGACTTTTGCCTTTGGCATTTGGTGGGATGAGACTGAGGGGCATTCCATGCACAGCTGAGGTCTCAGTGACTTCCTCCAAGTGATCTTCGGGCAGTCTGGGATGGTTATGGAATATAACTCCTCAAAGACAGGAGATCCCTCACCTCTGAGCTGCCCTTCTAGATCACAGCATCTCCTCAGGTGGGTTGAACTGCCCTTTGGCAAGACCTCGTCATGGTTTTGCCTATGAAAGTGTGGCTCCACTTAAAGGCTTGACTTCAGGGGGGGATGGATTGGAAGTCCAACTTCTGCATCCACTTCTATTCCTCGGGATGCCTCCTGTGCCCTGGTGTTCCCACAAGCATCCTCTTGCACCAGCTTCTGGGCACAATTTCACAGCAAGAAGAGCAAAGAGCAGGGGGTGAGGGTGGGTGGGGGTTTCATTTGTGCCCACATGTGTGTTGTGTATGGACACAGGAACTCTGCTGTCATTCAGCCAAGCTTGCCCAGGCAGCAAACTTCACATTTATGTGCAAATGAGGATCCAGTCAAACTGAACTGGAGGGAGAGGATGCTAATGAATGTTCTTCTAGGCTTTAAGGAAAAAATATTGTCCAATGCTGTGGAAAATTAAAATTTGTTTCTAATATGTATGGTAAATTTAATGCTAAGGACCAAAGATAAATGGGAAGAGACTTTAATCCGAGCTGACCCTATTTTTGCTGAAATGCCATTTGCTATGGTTTTTGCTCCCTCTCAGTAAGCAAGAGACACAGTAATTAGTTCTTGCATTTTGCACATAAATTATGGCTCCCAAATATTTAAAAGAGAAAGTAAGGGAAGCTGGCAAAGGCCCTGAGGGAACTGCCCTGTCTCCATGGCAGGGTGGCATAGGACCATGAACTGAAGGAGAATGGCCCAAAGGGACCTTCAGGTAGAAGTCTCCTGGCCTTGAAGTTCCTCCCCCCTTGTTGAGGTCACTGCTGAGTGGTGTGGTGGCAATGGGATGAAATTTGGGGACAGAAAGATCTCCTTGTCTACAGAGGACCTGAAGTGTCCAGGGTTTGGCTGGTGTTAGGGCTCCTTGAGACGGACCCAACTTCCAGCTTTTTCCAGCCCTGACATGCTGCCCTCACTACATACCCACATACAAGGATTCCCTTGGGCATCTAATTGCACAATCAAAAAACCCCCAAACCAAACCAAAACAAAAAAAACAACCCTGGAAAAAAAATTAAAAAGAAACTGATCTGAAAAGCTGGCTTGCAAAAAATCCATTGCCAAGGAAAAGACAAAACCAGAGGACCCCTTCTAACCTTCCCTCCTGGAGGAAAAGATTCAGAAATAACACAATTAATTGAAATTTCCTTGAAAAAGGTCAGAGTTTGAGTTTTATCTTCTTTAACCAGCTCCAGGAGCTTCAGAAGGCTCTTCCAACACCCTGGGTTTCTGGAGCCATGGGAGAGGTGTCCCCAAGGCCCTGACCATGCCTGGCCAGGTGGCCAAACCCGACGTCCAAGCAGCCAAAGCTGTGAGGCCAGCTGTGTGACACATCTGTCACCCCAGGTCACCTCCAGCAGCTGAGCTCTCCTGGCTGGGGGATGGAAATGAACCTGTCCACAGCTGTCAGGAGCTCAGCAGAAACTCATCAGCAGATGATCAGGGTTTAGAGTTCAGATGAAAAGACTCCAAAGTTGTCACAGGGAGGTTTGGGGCCCTCCCTGCCATGTTGATGGAATTTCATTAGCTTGTCACTGTGACAAGTTATAATCAACCTGTCCAACTTTAATCTCTTCTATAGCTATGCTGCAGATTTTTAATATTCTATTTTTTTTTAGCATTTGCTTTATTTGAGTTGTGAATAAAAATTGCCCTGCTTAAAAAAAAAAAGAAATAAAAAAGACTCCTTAACCTGTTTCCTTCAAGCAACTGGAAAAGTTCCTCATGCAGTCAGCCAGCAATTGGTGTGTTTAAATGTCAGTGCCCAAGAGACAGATGTTAAGGGAAAGGAGTTCATTAGAAAGAGTTAATTACTCCTTGTTGGACTACATAAGAGGAAATGGCATTAAACAGCCAGGCTCATTACCTGTGGTGCAGTAGCTCCAACATGTAAGTCTGATTTGTCTCCAGATGGAGAACTGAGCATTTTAGGACCAAGAAAAGGGTCAATTGGGCTTGCTCAGAAGAGCTGTGTCCTGACAGATCCTTCGGATGGAGCCCCAAACCCTCAGTGCAAGAACTGAAGCTCTCAGAAGAACTCACTCCATTCCAGCAGGAATCCAGCTCTGGGTCAAATGCTTCATGGGGGTCACCAGGCAAGGAAAATCTGTCTGGAAAAGTGGCAAAGGGGCCAGGAAAGCCTGAACACTCCAAAATTAGAAATGAGGCATCTCATTTTGGTTAAAAATCATTTTAGGACTAATCAGAATTGCTTTCTTCTGTAGGACCTCTGGGCTAGGGGCACACAGACCACACCTGTGGGCTTTCCCCCGAAACCATCAGACAGAGTTTTGAAGTTGTCACATGAGTCCAGGTCTAACCATTGCCTGATTTTTTTCTCTCTCTCTGAAAAGAAAGGCCAGTTAAATGCAGTAGTGCTTTGCTGGCACTTGTCTTCATGTGAAGAGGTGAGAAGGGGGGTGAAGGGAGCAACCAAGTTCCAGCTGCCCATCAGTCCCCGTTGTCTTTGCTTTGTGCCAATCACTCAGAAAGAGCCTTGGTGGCCCAGTAAGAAGTGCCAGGAGATGATCTGGAACTGTCTGTCATCATTAGAGCATTTTCCTTTCAAAAACCAGCCTGACAGAAGTGTTTTGTTCTGGGGGGAGGAGATGATCTAAGAGGACACCTCCTTAGAAGAATCCTAGAATCACAGAGTGGCTGAAGTTGGAAGGGACCTTAGAGCTCATCTCCTCCAACCCCCCTGCTATGGGCAGGGGCACCTCTCATCCAGACAAGGATGCTCCAAGCCTCATCCAACCTGGCCCTGAACACCTCCAGGGAGGGGGCAGCCACAGCTTCTCTGGGCAATCTGTTCCAGCATCTCACCATCCTTGTCCTAAACAACTTCTTCCTAAGATGCAGTCTAAACCTCTTCTCCTTCAGTTTATAACCATTTCCCCTTGTCCTACCACTTGACACCCTCATGAAAAGTCTCTCTCCAGCCTTTCTGTAGGTTCTCTTCAGGTGTTGGAAGGCAAACCCCCCCCCCCTATACAC
>JAAWXA010000055.1:1329827-1511744 GCA_038090715.1 Florisuga fusca
CCCCCCCCCCCAGGCCACTGCAGGGGGTGGGAGCATCCTTGCCCATCCTGGCACGGTGTGGTGGGATTGCCCTCCATGCAAATGGGCATTAATCGTTCACCTGTTTTCCTTTTTCTAGGTGGAAGAAGCTTGTGGGCTGCAGGAGGTGTCTGGGGTGGTGTCAGGACACTGAGAGAGCCCAGGAAACCAGCACAACCCTACAGAGGATTTGTACTCATGTAATTACCTCCTCTGGGCACCTTTAGCCTGCTAGCCTGGGGAAATGAAGCTCAAATATGAACATGGGATGAATGCATCTGTGTTTCTGCACGTTTATCCTGACCTTAATAATTTTTGAACCCACTGGTGGTCTCAAGGGGATTGGATGGGGGAGGAAAGCTGGCAGAAAATTCAGTTTTTATTCCCACTGTGAAGCTGTGGTCAGGCTGAGGAAGGGAAGGTGGGCTCCTACCCTTTCAGACATGAAAGACCAGGGGGAGGGAGAGAATTCTGGAAAACCCACTGGACCAGCAGGAAAAGATTTGATTGGAGCTGGCAATCAAGCATGAAATGTGGATCCTGAAGAAAACAGCTTTGGGACTGCACATGAACTGCTGGGGAGCTGCACAAAGGCTTTTCTCAGGGGTGACCAACACGAGGCCAAGGGGCAATGGTTATAAACTGGAGCAGAGGTGGCTCAGTAGAAATATTAGGAAGAATTTTTTCACTCTGTGGGTGACAGAGCCCTGACCCAGGGATGTTATGGAGTCTCCTTCCCTGGAGACATTCAGAAGCCCCTGGATGGGCTCTGTGTGACCTCCTGGAGGTGACCCTGCTCTGGCAGGGGGGTTGGACTTGGGTGATTTTTCAAGGTCCCTTCCAACCCCTGACTTTCTGTGATTCTATGAAGTGGAAGTGTGGATGGAGCTGGAAGGTTTAAAGTCATTTCCACCAACACAACTTCTTCCTCTCCCCCCCACCATTAATTCAGGGAGTTAATGCTGCTTTCACTTTGGGGTACAAATAGGGCTTAAAAGCCCCAGAGTGTTTCATGTGGGGATTTCTGTGCTGGGATTCCCTAAACCAGCTGCTAGAGTCGGTTCTCTGCTGTGCTTAAAGTGACATGGACTGGGACTGGGGAAGGGGTTCTCATGGCAAAGCCTCTGTGTTGCTCCTCCTTGGGGACAGGGATTGAGCTCCGTGGCTTTCTGCAGCCTGAGGAATGGGCTGAAATCCCAGGAGTTTAGGAAAGAAACCTCCTGGAGTCTGTTCATCCTGGGCTAAACCCTGGGCAGGGCCCATGCACCCTCCCAGCATCCCAGCTTCACCCCCAGGTTTGGCTGCAGAGATTTCCATGCTGATTTGTGTGTTCTTCAAACACACAGGGGAGAGTTCTTGAAAGGAATGTGATCTTAATTCCTTTGAGCAGAAAGCACAATGGGATATAATGGACTTGTGCAAATCCACTGGAAATTCAGGCTCTAATTCCGATTAATTTTCCAGCTTCAGACTAATTTCCCAGAGAGTCCCTGCATGGAAAAAGCCCTCTGAGAATCCTGGCAGCAGCCAAGCTTTGGCACATGTGGCTCACAGGAACAAACTGGTTGGAATTGGCCCAGATGTGTTTGTGTTTACACTTTCCCATGCCATGCTCCAGCTGAATGATGGATAAACCACCACACAGCTGCCTGCAATCCCTTCCCACCCTCACATCCAGCCCTAATTAAAGGATTGCTTGAGACCCCTGGGTTATAGAGCTGCCCCCAAGCCCCTGGAGCAGCTGGGACATGGGGAATGATGCTGAGCTCTCAGCAAGTCTGCCAGCAAAGATATCAAGGAGGTGAGAAAAAAAAAATCCAGTGCCAGGAGGGATTTCACAGCTCCAGATCCCAGCCTGGCATCTCCAGAAACAACAACAACAACAAAAACCCCCAAACCAAAACAAAATACCCAGAAAGGTTTGAGCCAAGGCTCACCCCTCTCCCACCTGTGAGACCCCAAAAACACAGCTCAGGCACGTGCCAGCTTCCAGCAGCTGGAATTAAACTGATGCCAACACGATGACTGTGAGATCATTAAAGCTCTCCTGGACAAAAAACACTGAATCCCAAGGATCTATTTGCTGTAAACAAGGTGGGTGAAACCAACAGGAAATATTGAGGAGGAACATCCCTGGGAAGAAATCTCTGCTCTGCTGCAATGTGCTGGAGGGAATCAGGCTTGTGCTCATCCTCTCTGGGGTTTTTAAACCAACCTGGGGCTGGGGCTTGGGCTGGGATTGTGTGGCTTTTGGAGAAAAAACCAAAACATGTTCTCCAACTGCACAGGGCTCTGGAGACACAGCATCATCCTGAATCAGGTGGTGCCCATCGAGTGGCTGTCCCACAGCAACCAAGAGAGGTGATTCCCCTTCTGCTCTGCATTTCTGTGACCCCACCTTGAGTGCTGCATCCAGTTCTGGTGTCCCCACCATGGGCAGGATGTGGGTCTGTTGGAACAAGTCCAGAGGAGGCCACAAAGGTGATCCAGGGGCTGGAGCATCTCTGCTCCAGGGAGAGGCTGAGGAGCTGGGGTTGTTCAGCCTGGAGAAGAGAAAACTCCAGGGGGACCTTAGAGCTGCCCCCCAATCCCTGAAGGGAACCTCCAGGAAGGGTGCAGAGGGACTCTTCATCAGAGTGTCCAGTGATAGGACAAGGGGAAATGGTTTTAAACTGAAGGAGAAGAGGTTTAGACTGCATCTTAGGAAGAAGTTGTTTAGGACAAGGATGGTGAGATGCTGGAACAGGTTGCCCAGATGTTCAAGGCCAGGTTGGATGAGGCTTTGAGCAAGCTGGGCTGGATGAGAGGTGTCCCTGGCCATGGCAGGGGGTTGGAGGAGATGAGCTCTGAGGTCCCTTCCAACCTCAGCCATTCTGTGACTCTGTGAGAGCAGAAGCAAAGCCCAAGGGTGGTGGCTCTCTTGTAGGACCTCCCAGAGCTCCTCAGAGGACACCATGGCTGGGCCATGCATTAGTGGTATTGCTTTCCATGGTGAAATCATTTCAGCCCATTGGGTTCTTGGAGGGGTTGGGATAGCACCAAGGTGCTCAGAGGTTATGTTGCTTTGAATCAAGCTGCAATAGATACTAAAAAAAGGGGAGAGGAAGTCCCAGATTTTGGTATTGCATCCAACACAAAGTTATTCGCCCCTCAGGGTGAAGAATTTTGGTCCTATTTGGGCTGTTAAGCCTTTCTGAAATGCTGTTTTCTTCAAGAAGGTCAAACTCTAAATGACAAATGCCATTGTGAAACATAATGGGAAAAAAATCATTTTGAAAACACAAAACAAATGTAATTCCTGGAAGCTGTCCAGCATTTTCATCTGCAAAGCAGTGGAATCCATCCTGATCGGAATTCAATGCAGTTTGGTTTCTATCCCTCATGTCTGGGGCTTGGAAGGGCTTTTTGTAAGTGAAGGCAAAGTGCTGTCTGCTGCATCTGCCACTCACTGCTTAAGATCTCAGTCCTGAAACTGGAAAAGGACTCAGTGAAACCCCAACAAACCAAGGTCTAGGTCAGCCTTTATGGTGTCCAAGTTAGATGTGCAGTTCCCAGTAGTGATTTGGGTCAATCTACATTGTCCCTTCCAACCAAGGGTTCACCTCTGGTGTCCCTCCCCAACTGAAACATCTAATTTAGAATGGGAAAAACCTCTCTGAAGGTGCTGAGCTCTGCTGCTGAGCCAGAGCATCCCAGGGGATGATGATATTGCCAACTAGCCCAACCCTTCAGATGTCAAACCCAAGATTTGTTCAGCCTGGAGAAGAGGAGCCTTGGGGGAGACCTTATTACAATGTCCTGGTCCTTAAAGGTGGCTACAAAGAAGATGAAGACTCCCTCTTTCCAAGGACTCCCATGCACAAGACAGTGGGCACAAGGTGCTCCTGGGGAGATTCTGACTGAACACAAGAAGAAGTTTTTCCCCCTGAGGACAGTCAGACATTGGGATGGTCTCCCAGAGGAGGTGGTGGATTCCCCCACTTTGGAAAGTTTGAAGTCTCAGCTTGACATCTCCCATCAACAATAATATTAGGAGGGGTGGAGCAGATGACCCTCGAGGTCCCTCCCAACCTGACATTCTAAGGCTCTATGGTTCCATGTCCTGCTGGAAACCCAACTTCCATTGCCCTGTGCCCCAGCCACCACCACACTGCAGGGGATCAAGACCACGACTGGGTTAATCCATAGATGCCCACCATGGGGAGGACCTTCCTGCTGCCCCAGACAGCTCCAAAGAGTCAATGGAACACCAGGATGAAACACATCCCTTTGCCTCTGGCTCCAGGGGCCCAGCACGGCGCTGGGCAGCCCTGGTGCTCATTAAACCCTCTGACTAGAAGGAGGCAGTGAAGCAGTTTTACTACAATTGTAATTTCTTCCTATCACATTTGGTGGTTACATATTCACAGGGGATGCAGGGAAGGGAGGGACTGGTGGGTGAAGGTAGATTGTGTGTGGAAAAAATGACAGCAGAGTGTGTGGCTGGCAGGAAGGGGAGAGGAGAGAGCAGAATAACCCCGGGCCCATTCTGATGCCATCAAAATGACCATGAAATAGAGATACATGTGTAAACAAGGAAAAGGGGACCCTCTGTTCTTCTGAAGCATCAGTGGCTCCAAGGTGGGCTTAATGACCAGTGGTCACTGGGAGTCTCCAGAGCTGTCTTGTACTTTGGCTGTCCCAGGCTAGCTGGGGACACAAAGGGATGTCCCCACCATGGGGTGTCTGTGACCTCCTGGGCAGAGCTTGCTCACTAGAGCATGGCCCTAAAGGAGGGCAGGAAGAGGGAAGTTGAAGATACAGCCTGAAAAGAAGCTTGGATGTCTTCCCAGAGTTTTAGAATCAGAGAATGGTTTGGGTTGGAGGGGACTTTAAAGATCATCCAGACCTGACCCCCTGCCATGGGCAGGGACACCTCCCACAGCCCAGGGTGATCCCAGCCCCATCCAACCTTCAACACTGCCAGGGATGGGGCAGCCACAGCTTCTGGGGGCAGCCTGGGCCAGGGGCTCAGCACCTTTACAAGAGAGGACTCAGAACTTCTCCATCTTTAAGCCTGGTTGTAACCAAGGTAGTTTTCTAAATTCATCCAAAGAAATAATCCATGATTAATAGCCATTTTAATAAATGGCTAATCAATTTATACAGGTTGCTATAGAGTCAAATAAATCAAAACCAGGTTGATTAGAACCATGGCTCATAGCCATCTTCTAATCCCTTCCACTGATGTGCTTATAATCATCTGCAGCATCCGCCACGGCAGTCAGGGACTCATTTAAAACACCAGTTAGCTTTTTTATTTTTTTTTACTTGCTAAAAGCACAGAGTGAGTAAATATTCCTCTCTACTTGCCAGTCATGTGACCCCTGATAGTTGCAAATGTGGGGCCAAATCAATGCCCATCAAAGGAAGGGCTCCCCGTGGCTTGAAAATAAGCTGGGAGAATGATATAATGATATGTAAGGTAAGAGTGAGTCAGAATTGAGTCCCGTGCTGTCTGAGAGGCCAGAAAAGCATTCCTGGGAGGAAGGATGTAGAAAAGTGGGCAGCCACATCCCCTTCCTCCCTGGTGTAGTTCTCCACCTTGCAGCAATTACAGTGCTGAAGGTTTGCAGAGAGCTGGAGGTTGTTCTCTCCCATGTTCAGTACTCATGGGTGAATTTATCCTGATGAACATCTCTCCCCCTCCTTTCAGTCAATCATAGAAGGGTTTGGGTTGGAAGGAATCATAGAGGGGTTGGAAGGGACCTGGAGAGATCATCAAGTCCAAGCTCCAAAGGTCTCTGAGTCCCCTGCTCGAGTGGGTCCACCTTGTGCAGGGTGATTTGAGGCTCTTTAATTTCTGAGCAATACATTCCACTGTGTAATCAGAACAGCTGAAAAAAACCACAATTAAGCAGCTCTTGTATGATTAGACACATACAAATAGATGGAAAATGTCTTCCTGTGAGGCAGACTTTGGCTACAGGCATCCCAGAGCAGTTTGGGTACCCCGGAGCAGCCTGGAATTGATCCCTCAGAGAACCTGGGTCAAAGTTTCTGCTGTTTGCCAGCACCTCTGTTTTCAAAGCCATCCTGACTTGGAGAATAATGACAAATTAAAAGAAGTGAAGCAAACTGTGAGCAAATCTCACAGCTGGTAGGTTTTTACTTTTTTGATATTTTAACTTTTTTTTTTTTTCCCCCTCTTTTTCTTTCTGATTTAATTCAAAGGAGCCCTGTTGCTAAATATAGCCTGAAACCTGTAGCTGCCTGGGAAGAGAAGTGTGGTGATTTCTGAAAAACTCCAGCCTTATAAAAGCTGACACACAGCCCCTCACACTGTAAAAACCATCTCCTGGTGGATTTATTAGTCTTAAGCAACAGCAGTTGGTCTGAAAAGAAAATGTATTTAACCTTTCTTTTTAATTGTCAACCTGTTAACCTGTCAGTTCTACATGGGGCTGTTAATAATTCTGCTTTAAACATCTCAAAAGGAACTTTCATCTTTGAATATTACACATGCAAACTTGGGTACAGTTAGAAAAGGACTGATGCAGCACTGTCAGGAGGAATGTGTAATCCCAAGTCTGTTGGAGTGCCTGAGAATGGTCACACTCACACAAAAACCCTGGGCATGGGGATGGCTGATGGGGATCAAACCCTGGGAGCTCTAGCCAGGGGGAATAATAAGAATTTAGCCTTGGAGAGGACTGAGCTAGACCTTGAGGGTGGGACATTCTCCTACCTGCAGGTAAGATGCACGTTGAGGGGAAGAATTAATTAATTTGGCTCAGCTAACTGGATTTTAATAGAAGCCAATACTCATCCAACTGAGCTATCAGCCTCAGAGTTCCACCTTAGAGACCTCCCTCCAGAGTTCAAGTTGGCTCTAAAGGACCTTTTCAATGGTCCCAGCCCTGGAGTGACCCACAGCCACCAGCCAAAAGGCTTAAAGCACAGCAGCAACCACACCACTAATGGCCAGTGGGGTTTTTTCAACCAACAGAATGAAATTTGGGGTTGAGGTCTGATGGAGCCTCTTGTGAGGATGGAAGAGTGGAGGAGCTCAGCCTGATTAACACTTCTCCTCCACAGAAACCCACCACAGCCCTCAGCACCAGATTTAATCCCATCTGTTTGATTTCAGAGGACACAGAGGCTGTGGTGCTGGGTACAGCTGCAGCAGCCTCCCTGGTGGGACCAGCATCCCCACCTGGTTTGGAGCAACAGGGAATGGGGGAGAAGTTACCTGCCAAGTAACCTGGACCTGCTGAGCAGACACTGTGGTCCAGACCAGCAGAGTAAGGATGGACCTTCCACCTGAAGCCTTCTGCTCTGTGATCCAGCTCCTCCTGCTTTCATTGGGATTTGGATGGGGGGTTTCATCTGCAGGCTCCTGTGTGCACTGATCTTTAAGCACATGTGGAGGAAAGCCTTGAGCACTGCAATTCACCCAAAGCATCACGACTCCTTCTATTTTTTACATTAAATGTTTTTTTCTTTATGAATGGAATAAAAGAACTATAACAATCACAATGGAATAAGAAAGTGAATGCCTAGAGGTAACTACAATATCAAATCATATCCATCATATCATATCCCATCATATCATATCATATCATATCATAATATTTTACATTTGCTCATTGTTTTACATGGATTAAAAAAAAAAAACCTCTTGACACAGACGACAGCAACAAAAGCTGCAAATAGGGAAAGATGGAAAAGCAATGTGCAGCCTGGGGAACTGGGAGAGCAAGGGGTGAGCAGGCCAGCCAGGACTGCATTTGACATTAAATGAGCAACCCCACACCCAGCTCCTCGGCCAGGAGGGATAAAGGTGTGTGTGTTTCATGTGTGTGAAGGTGTTTGTGCTGCCTGGAAATGTGCCAGCGTGCATGGGGACAACGTGGTCATGACAGCAGAGCAGGAGCTAAATGCAGAGGTTCCCCTTCCAACCCTCCTGCTCCTGCTCCAGCTCCTGTCCCTGCTTCTCCTCCTTCTCCTGTTTCAGCTCCTGCTCCTGTCCCATCTCCTGCTCTGACTCCTGCTCCCTCTGCTCCTGTTTCAGCTCCTGTTCCTGTTCCTGCCCCTGTTCCTGGGTCTGCCCCTGCTCCCCAGTGCAATCCTCCTTGGAGCTGGTGCTCACCAGGAGTTGCTGGCTCTCTAAATTAAAGGAGAGGGAGGTGAACAAATGACCTGGGGAATCAGGGCACTCTACATGTCCTGAAAGACTTCAGACCAAGCTGAAATGCTTCCCTGGAAGGTGCCTTTTGATAGTGTGCTGGAGGAGGTGCAGGAGTGGAGAGCCTGGATTGCATTACCAAAGCCCTTTGGGAAGGGGCTGGCCCAGCACCTCAAATGGCCTCAACAGCATTTGCAGTTTTTTTTTTTTTTTGGGGGGGGATTTGGTTGGTTGGTGGTGGGTTTTTTGTTTGTTTTGTGTGTTTTTTTGTTTTGTTTTGTATTTGGGTTTGTTTGGGTTTGTTTTTTTCTTGTGGAAAGGAAGGGAATAAATAAAGCTGATCTTGTTCCTTGGTGTCCTGAGCTGTGACAGAGCCAGGTTGGGTCTTGGGAGGACGGAGCCATCACTTGGAGTTCTAGACAGGAACTTACACTGAGTGTAACCTGCACGCCTTCTCCTGCATGAAATCCAACACGACATTTCCTGCCCTGCTTACAACACTCCGAAATGCATTTCCAGAGGCTTCCAAAGAACCCTTTCAGCTACCCAGGCATTTTCCACACGTGGCCTGGAGCCACTGTGCTGCTTTGCTTTTTCCTAGGCAAAGGAGAACAAAGCTCGGGGGGTTTTGTTTGTCCAAAACTGAGGCTTCTGCTGCCTGTTGATCCCATTGTGCCACTGGGGTAGCCGAGGCTCTGGCCAGGGCAGTTTGCAAACAGGGAGCTGGCACTAATTACTCATTAGAGCCTCCCTGCTGTGCCAGGGGAGCAGTGTCCAATGGAAGGGGTTAAATCATCTGCAGTCCCCCCTAGGGGGGGCTCAGCAGAATTGAACACCCGCAGCAGAACTTGCAGAGTGTGGGGGGGTTGTTTCTTTTCCCCATGCCACTAACTCACACTTGTCAGAACTGCAACACTCCCTTTGCCTCTCCCTTTTTCTTTCCCTTCTTTCCCTTTGCCATTTTCCCTCTCCTTCTTCTCCTTCGCCTTTTCTCCTCCTTCTCCTTCTCCTTCTTCTCCTTCCTTCTCTCTTTCTCTCTCTCCTTCTCCCTTTCCCATCTTTCACTCATTTCCCTCTTTCCCTTTCTCTCTTCCAGAAGCCACAAAGCCCCTTCTTCCATCACCCTTTCCTCCCTAAATTGAGACACCTCCACCTCTTTGCTCTCTTTAGCTCCACTTTACTCTACAAACTGAGGCCAACATTTCACCCCGGTCCCATCCTTCTGACCCAATAGCTGCAGCCAAAGTCCTCAGACCAGGTCCTGCTCCAAGCTGATTGCCAAGAGCCTTTCTTGCAATCCCTCTTGGCTGGGGTCATCTTTGTCTCTGTTTCTTGGTTTGTTGTTTTGTTGGGTTTTTTTTTGTTTTTTTTAATCACAAAACTATGAAGATTAGGTTTCATTACCTGCGTGTTCACAATGCAATGAAACATTTACTGAAAACAAATGAGCTGGGCTCAGGCTGCTGCCTCCTTTAAACCTGGAAGCAGAGAGCTCCCTCCTTTCCTTAGGAGAATTAATCCACCAATTGTATCATAATAAGGATGGAAATTAAAATGCCATGTTATGGAAGAAAAGGGGGATGTCTGGATTTGTTCTCTGGCCCTAGCTCTGTGCTCCAAACCACTGAAAGCATCACCTCAGAGTCCCCCATGGCCATGCTGCTGGGGGTTCTCTTCTCAGAGGATTTGGGCTCCTCCCTGCCTTGCAAACTTGCAGTGGGGGTTTCTGTAGCTATTTTCCACATGGTAATTGCTTCAGGTGCTCTCCACCCTATGAAAATGATGTGCTTAGGCTGCTGAGCCTCCCAGGTTGTGTCTGTATCACAGAAACTCCGGAGACAGCCAGAGAAGAGATTTTCACCCCTGCTACCCTGGCATCTCCCTCTGACCTCTTTGCCTGACTTCCAGCTGCCCTTGACTCCCTGCCTGGCTTAGACATCCCTGGGCCATTGTTGGGTGATGTGGGAACACCCAAGGCAGCACCTCTGGGCGGTTTGGAGCACTCCAAGTCAGGGTGATTTGGCAGAAGGACTCAGGATCCTTGTTCAGGGCAAAGCAGGGAACATGGGATTTTATTTGTGCCCTTGTCTGCACGACCATGATCTTGCAGAGCTGAGCTCTGTGGCTGCTGCTTGCTGCCCATAACCACCCAGAGCTTCCCCTGCTCCCCAGCTCCCTGGGGGCACCCTGTTTCCCCCACGCCCCCATCCCTATTTTCTACCTCATGCACCACATAGGCCCCCAGCTGGGGCTGCCAAGTGTCCATGGCACAAAGGTCCAAAGAAAAACCCAAACAGAGCAATCCCAATCCCCCTGTTTGAGCTGCAGGTGGTGGTGGTGGTGGGGAAACCCAGTGCTCTGCCTGGCTTCAGTCTGCTTTTTTTTTTTTCCCCCCATTCAAATGAGCTCAGCACCCACACTCTTTTTGAAGCCAACTGAACCTGATGTCCGTGTCATCCCCTTTTCCACCAGGCCCCCAGGGAGCTGCCAGCCCATCACCATCCGATGGCATCACAGGTCAGGGTGCTGCTCTGCAAAGCCAACACCCCTGACAGCATCATGGATTTCACTCCTTTATCTTCCTAGACACAGGGAGGATTTTATCACCTTCTGTATTTTACCTCCCCTCTCAGTGGGTCAGGGATCCGCAGTCCACTGAGAGTTTTAATCAAACGCTGATTTTCCTGCCCGCTGCTCAGAGTGTGGGCACAGGGATGGGAGGAGAGCAAAAAAGAGCAAATAAAGGAGACAAAATGATACGTGGTAATTAAGTTATTCTTCATCTTTGAGATTGCTGCCGAGGACAAGATTGGTACAATGAGCCCGAGGCGCTTCTCCCTTCACTCCTCTCCATCTCAATGCCTCTGACACGCAAGATGAATATGCAGCATTTTCTATTTGTGCTACTAAAACGCCCATTAAATGCCAGCAGGGAAAAATGATACATAAATACCAGAATCCTGCTACTCTGTGTGCCTGAGAGAGAACAAGCATCCCTCTGTTGTCAGGAGATGCTTTGGGCTGGGGCAGGGGCTGGAGATGGGCAAAGCTCCCACGCTGAGCATCCCCTGGGGTTTTCCAGAAGACCCAGAGATGCTCGTTTGGCTTGGTCTCTGCAAACCTGGTAACTTACCCATTACTGCACCTCTGAACCCCGTTTTCCAACCAGGAGGTGCTGTAAAGGATTAACATCACAGTTAGTGCCCTCCTGCCCCTGACCTGTTGCAGGGGGGTCGGAACAAGGTGATCTTTAAGGTTTCTTCCAATCTGAACCCTCTGATGATTCTGTGAAGACCAGGAGGGTTCCAGGTGCCTGTAGCTGGTGTGCAGCAAACCAGTGCCCCCCACCCCAGGGCTCCCCACTGACAGCCCTGCCAAAGGCTCCTCCTGATGGGATCACCTGGGATGCCTGGTACCCAGGGAGGACAGCACGGATGAGATGTCCTGCCATGGCCACTGTCCCTGCACTGCTCCCCTGCCAGAAATCCAGGTGAGATCTGGGCAAAATAAAAACCCAACCAAATAAAAAGGAAAAGAAAATCACAACATTTTGGCTTCTCAGTGCTTTAATGTCCTAGAGAAGTGGCTCTCACCTAGAGAACATGAGACTAATCCTCTCGTGGGGTCAGCCAGTGGTGGGCAGCAATCTTGTAGGCACGTTCTTTGAGAGCCTTGGCTCTGCCCCCATCACCCTCCTCCTTATCACCCCGTGGGGACCATCCCCATTTTGCAGATGGCAGGAGCTCATCTCCAGCACTGGAGCTGACTATCTCCAGCCTTGCACCTTGCAGGCAACACCGGTTGCCAGCAGACACTAATTTCCATCCCCAGTAATCTTGGCAATATCTAAATAAAAAGAGCTGCTGGTGAGAGCTCTGGAGGAAGCCATAGGAGAGCAGATAAGCAGGGACTCTGCTGCTGGTGTGTAATGCCAGGTTTCAAGCAACGGGGCAGAGGGGGAGATTAGGATCATTGTGTTATCCACTGTTATCTAATTCGGGGAAATAACCATGTGCACAGCACATATTATCAAATGCACAGAACTCCTCCGAAAATGATATTAACTTCCCAGCTCCAGCTGCCACTTCATCTTCAATTCACTTCCCCACCCTCCCCTGTTGCTGAAATCTCAGAGCAGTGGGTGGCCAGGCTCCTGACGTGCTCCATGAAGCCAGGTGAGGTACTGGAGGGGGGATGAGAGCCTTGAATTCTGCAGTACTAAGTTTTTTGGTTTATTTTTTTTTTCCAGTTTAAGCAACAAGCAATGGTGGGTTTTTTTTGCTTTGTATTTTTCTGCTGCCCATGGCTGTACAGTGTGGGGTTGGTAATCAATACACTGGTGATACACAACTGGTTATTGCCTTGCACTGGGGACAGGCATGGAGTGGGTGCTCTGCACCACAGGGAGACAGTCCCTGCTTGGGCCCATTTATCATTTTAATAACCCAGGGAGAAAAATGGACTGTGGGAGTAGAGACAAAATGCCTTTCCCCTGGCCAGGCAGAGGTGGGTGCAGCCCCATTGCTGCTCTCCCCCACCTCCTCTCCCCAGTCAGTGTGTGCCCATGTGCTGAGCTGAACCTCCCACCTGGATCCAGCAGGGGAAGGGGTTTTTAATGTCAGGGGAATGGACACAGTACGTAAGCATCATCTCTACTGACTTTACAAGGGTAAACCCACTGGGAAGGTTTCCCAGGAGCCAGATCCATTTGTGTGGAATTTTGGAGCCGAACTCCACAACTTTGGGAGAGTGGCCAAGGGGTCAAATGTTTGAGGTTTTTGGTACTAAAGCAAACCTGTATCCTGATTGGTGCTGTGGGTAGGGTTCCATGGGAGGATGAGGTCCAGCATGAGTTTTCAGTAGTCACTCTTTGCCTGTGGGAGCCAGGCCCGTTTGTGTGGAATTTTGGAGCCCCATCCCTGGGGGATTCCATCAAAATGCTGCTCCGGATGAAATTTTTAGTGGGGGAGATGTTTCTGGGCATCATCATGAGGGACTGAAGTCTTGGAAGCTGATATTTAACTAGAGATGTAAATGGCAGGTTTAGAGGCAGCAGGGCAGGGATACCTCCTTTTGGGAAGTGACTGCCGAAGGCATCCCAGTGCTGAACAAGGCAGATTGCTGCTCTGGTTGTTCTTTTTGTTTAGCTAACGGTGCTGGAATAATAAACCTTGAAATCACCACTCAGAGGGCTGATGGTGATGAGGACACCAGGTCCCAGTGCATGGCTCAGGAACATCCCCTTTGGTTACCATGGGTCTGAAGGCTCAGGCAGGATTGGGGGGTTTGGAGCAGAGGCAGAGTCCTCATCCCACAGCCCCTGACCTGGCTGCTTCCTTGGACATGGGCAAGGTGAGGTACATGGTGACTTGGTGGAGCCTGGAGCTTAAGAGGTGCAGTGGAGGGTGCCAGGTCTGCTCCAGGATCCAGGGGAGGCTCCTGAAACCACCATGGGGTCTCTGCCCCATCCTCAGCCACTGCCTCACCGGCAATTCCTTTCCAGATCTATTTGCTCTGAGGCCATGGGGTAAAGCAGATGGGAGTAGGGTTGGAGCTGGGCTTCCCCACTTGATTTGGGAATGTCACAGAATCATTAGGGTCAGCAAGGACCTCTAAAATCATCAAGTCCAACCATCAGCCCAACACCTCCATGCCAAATAAACCATGTCCTGAAGTGCCACATCCACATGTTTGTTTTGAACTCCACGTTGCCCTGCAGAGCCTGTTCCAATGCCTGACCACTCTGTTAGTAAAGAAATTGTTCCCAGTACCTAACCTGAACCTCCCCTGGTGCAACTTGAGGTCATTTCCTCTTGTCCCATCCCTGGTTACCTGGGAGAAGAGACCAGCCCCCAGGGTTTCAGTCCCACTGAGCTCTTCCCATCAGACACAAAATACACCTCTGAGCCTTTATGTGCAAAGAAAGAAACACCCTGGCAGTCACAGACCAAGCCTGTGAACAGCACCCATGCCAGGCAACCCTTCACCCTCCTGAGCACGAGATGAAAGACCAGCCCCTGCCCAAGGCTGGGACACATCAAGGGTGTCCGTGGGGTGTGCCACCCACAGCAGCCACCCCAGCTTCACCCAGATCACCCCCTGAGCCTCAGGGACCTGAGGTGCCACATCATGAGAAGCTGCTGAGCACAATGGGACCTGGGGACAAACAGCACCAGGGTCCCTCTCTCATTGCTGCTGCTCAGGGTTTGGGTTTAAGCCACATGAAAACCACTCAGGCAGCATTTTCAGGCTCTCGGGTGTGATTTTGCTCCAGAGCTGGCCCACATGGCAATTTCTGATTGCTCAGCTGATGCCCCACCTGCCACTGCTGCTGGGCTGCACGCTCGTCCTGCCTGCTGCAAGGACATCAAGCCTGGGCTCAGATCCCCCCACTGAGCTTTGGGCAGTTGCTTGTGCCAGTTTAAGGTCACAGTCCTCATTTTCAATGCAGTTCATGGCTCAAACTCCAGCTTACACCAAAGAGTGGATTTTGATCTGTGAACAACCATGACAGGAGTGCTCCTTGTGACAAGGCAGCTGGCAGAGCCAAGAAGGGAAGGTGACACAGCTGGGGACACAGAGCTCTCTGTTGAGGGGACCTGGAAATCTTCCCAAAGCAGTGAGGTGATCCAAGCTGCTAACTGCAAGGAGGAAAACTGCAAAGCCTTTCCTTCAGGAGACCATGAGAGCAATACCCACGGCCAGCACTCCTCCTCCCTTCAGCTGATACACCCAAGGAATTAAAAATCTCCCCAAATGTTCACACGTGGATCCTAAGGAGGAAAAAAAAACCATTAAAAAAAATCCCCAAATTGCTCTAGGGAGTCCCCATGAGACATGGGGGGGTGTGGTGAGACATGGAGCATTGCCAGCTCTATTAGCTCTCCTGGAGCTGCAAAGATTCTTGCTGCAGAGAGAGAAGAACCAAAAAATGATGCAACCCAAGCCCTCCCTGCTGGGTCAGCAGAGTTCCCTATCCCTGGAGGAGGGGCAGCTCTTTTGATGTCCACCATCCTGTTTGCCTTCTCCTCTGTAGCTAAACATCTAAATGGAAATTAATGTTGACCCTCAAAGAGAATATTTTCACTTCAAAAAAGTCCAAAAGGGTTATTTCAAATGTTCTGACTTCTCCCTGGTTCTGAAGGGGGGGACACACCAGAGCTCAGCTTGTGCTGGGAACCTTCTGATGGTGGAAAGCAGGGAGGGAAAGGATGGCTCAGCTACAAACTCCCTGAGCATGAGGGGCTGGAGGGTCTCCAGGGAAGGGAATGGAGCTGGGGAAGGGTCTGGAGCAGAAGTCTGAGGGCCCTGGGGGTGCTGGTCCTGGAGCAGAGGAGGCTGAGGGGAGACCTTCTGGTTCTCTGCAACCCCCTGAGAGGAGGTTGGAGCCAGGGGGGGTCGGGCTCTGCTCCCCAGGAACAAGGGATGGGACAAGAGGAAGGGCCTCAAGTTGTGCCAGAGGAGGTTTAGGTGCAATATTAGAAGAAAATCCTTCACTGCAAGGGTCATCAGACACTGGCCCAGGCTGCCCAGGGCAGTGGTTGAATCACCATCCCTGGAGATGTTTAAAAGCCACGTAGCTGCTGGGGTTAAGCACTGGCTTGGTAGAACTGGGCTGATGGTTGGTGGAGTTAGGTTATGGTTGGACTTGATGATCTTAAAAGTTTTTCCAAGCAGAAGGATTCTGTGATTCTGCAATCTCCACTTGATTCCACTTTGATTTTTCCCAAGCCACTCCTGCCTGGGCTAAAGCATCCCATGGGCAGGCAAAGCCCCAGGCTGGCAGCCCAGACAAGAAAAGGGCTGAGGTACAGCCCCAAAACACACAGGGAGAATCATCAGAGGTCCCTTTCTGTGGAAATGATGGAGTACCTAACCAGGGGGAAGGACCTGGCACACCTGGGACGTGGCAAAGCAGCAAAACCAGGGAGCATAATTAAAGCTAAATTAGCCAAGGTTTTATTTATCATTTGTAGACTGTGAAAGACACAAATAATTTTTTTTTTTTTTTTTTTTTTTTTTTTTTTTTTTCCCCTTTGGACTATTTACAAGTGATGAATAAAATCCAGGCAGCCCAGCTTGCAGCATGACACTGAGCAGTTCAGGGACAGAGGATGCACTCTGAGGGCCACAGAAATCTCTTGCAGCCCTGAAATCTACCACATTTGGCCTAAACTTCCCCTCCTGTTTCCCCCCTTCTTTCTTCTCTCTCCCTCACCAAACACAACCAAGTTGCATCTGTTTATTTTGGGTCATCTACTGTTGATCCACCTAATTAATCACCCAGCAGCTCTGCAAACCCTCAGAGTTTGCATCCAACATGGGGTCAGGGGCACTCGAATTTGCTACCAGCTACCTACTTTGCTTTTCACATATGGACCCAGCAAGCCACATGAAAACCACCTTTAATGCCCAGTTCTTACTGGGATGTGTAATAATTGAGAAAAGACCAGATTTTTGAAAGAAAAAAGATTAAAGAAAAAAAAAATAGCCAGAGCTGTTGAAAACTAGGCTTTATCTATCAACTCTTGAAAATTGTCCATGACAAAAAGAATCATGACATAGAGAAGACAGAACAGAGTGGGTGTTTGTTCTTGCTAAGTAATCATTGCTACATTATGCTGGTTTTTATGATTAATTCCAAGACAATGCTTTTCTATATGAATTTTCCCTGGTCTTTATTCAAATATGGATTTTTAGAAGCAGGGAGAAGAAATCAACCTTCCTTCCCTGCCTTGAAGAAGCCACAATTATAAGGGTTTGGGTTTTTATTTTTGCTGCCTGGAAAAAGAACCAATAAAACAGTCAGAGCAAAGGGATGCTGGGTGAGGAGAGGGATGTGCTGGCTCTAACAAGCAGCTCCTCCTGACTGCTGGATTAAATCCTAATCACTCTGGCCAGTTTGTTTTGAGATGTTTTGGAACAGATTCCCATGGCACTGGGTCATCCCACCCTGGGGTGAGCCTGGAAATTACCCAGGAGCTGGAGAGCATTCCAAGCCTTCTTCCTTACTTAGGTCTCCCAGACCCCAGCAAGCTCCATTTATCTCCATGCTCTGGGTCCAACATTGTCATGAACCCTTCAAGCCTGGAATAACTGGAATAATTGGAAAGGAATAATTGGTTGGCTCCTGGTGAAGCACATCACCAAGTGAGGGGGGAGATGAAATCCTTGCCAGAAGCTGCCATGTAGTTGTCACCTTGCCCTGTCCTAATCCTCAGTCTTGTTAGATGGGAAACTGGAGGATGGACCAAAGCTGAATGACAACATCACACCTAAAGCTGCAAAATTAAAAACCTCACAGTGTTGGTTTGTGTTCAGTGTGGCTGGAAACTGGCCCAGAGGCAACTGTATCATCCCATGGGGCATTTGCAGGGAAATAAATAAAATCAGGGCTTGGATCCTCCAGTGGTTTTTCCCATTCAGTGCTTTCCAAAGCTCAGTGAGTGACAAGATCCTCTGGGACTTGATCTCAAAGTGATCATTCCTCACTGTGCTGGGAAAAAAACCAAAACCCAAATAATATAAATTATTGCCATTTTTCTGAGAAGGTTTTTAAAATTCAAGCCTGAGTCTGTAATTTTGACAGAATCTCAGCAGTCCTTGTTCTTTTCTTGCTGCTTTCCACACAAAAGATTAAAAAAGCAATCTATTTGCCTTCAGTTTCTAAGGTCTGTATACCTCAACACATAATTTGCAATGCAGTCTCCAGACTGCTGGACTTGTTCTAGCTGGGCTTGTGAACACATGGGTTTGCAGTCTGACACCCTGAATGGACCCTTTTCGTGGGGGGAGAAACCAAACCAGCACTTTTAGGGCAAAATGAAGAGCAGGAAAGACATGGCTGGGGTGGGGGTGTTTAAAACATTGGATTAAAAAGGTGAAAAAACAAGGGAAAGAAAAAGAACACTAGAGATACAAGGGGAAGAAGCCACACAGCACAACATCCAGACTGGAGATGGCCCTGTTAACCCTTATCAATAATTAATGTCTGTGAATATTGATTTTCTATTATTCTGACGAGACACCAGCTCCAGTGCAAATATGTTGTTTGGCACCTAAAAATTAATCGAGCATTAAAAATTTAATAATACACTTTTTTTTTTTTTCCCCACTCCTTCCTTTTAGAGAATGTCCCTCTGCAGTTTTTTCCTCCCCTCCTATTGAAGCAGCACAGAGTGGGCTTAATTTTTAAATAACAGAGCGTAAAAGAAAAGCTGGAAAAAGCCATGAGCACTTCTGCTGTGGTGAGGGCTCCTCTCCAGTCTGCTCTAGGACTGTCCCTCTTGGCTCCTCAAGGACATTTGAAAAGAAAAAGCCTCCATTTCCCTCTGGGGGGACTCAGTTGGCAGGAGAGATTCTCGGTGCAAAGAAAATCATCGAATCCCAGACTGGTTTGGGTTGGAAGGGACCCCAAAGCTCCCCCAGTGCCCCCCCTGCCATGGGCAGGGACACCTCCCCAGCCCAGGGGGCTCCCAGCCCCATCCAACCTTCAACACTGCCAGGGATGGGGCAGCCACAGCTTCTGGGGGCACCCTGGGGCTCAGCACCCTCACAGGAAAGAATTTTTCCTAATGTCCAACCCCAACCTCCCCTCTTCCCAGTTTAAATCCATCACCCCTCATCCCATCCCTGCAGGTCCATGTCCCACGTCCCTCCCCAGCTTTCCTGGAGCCCCTTCAGGCACTGGAAGGTGCTCTAAGGTCTCCCTGGATCCTTCTCTTCTCCAGACTGAACACCCCCAACTCTCCCAGTCTGGCTCCAGAGCTGCTCCACCTCTCCCATCAACTTTGTGCCCTTCTCTGAACTCACTCCAAGCTCTTGCTTTGCAGATTCCTGCAGCACCTGGACAACCTCAGCAGCTGCAAGAGGGACACCATGTCCCAGCCCTGTCCTAACCTACCCAGCCCCGTGCCTGCAGAAAACATTTTCTCTTCCATGCAGGAGCAGCAGGATCCGTGGCTGTCACTCACCTGGATGTGCAGAGTGGAGAGGGGGCACCTCACCCAGAATCTTCTCCTCCAGGAGCTCCCCAGCTCATCTTGGGATTGCAGATCTTGCAGAGCAATCTTTTCTCCCCCTCCTGCCACCTCTCACAGCCCGTACACCTTTCTCCCTCATTGCTCCCTATCTTTTTTCCTCCCTTTTGGGGTGAAGAAGTAGAGGAATGTAGGCAAGTGAAGCAAGCCAGCCTGCCAGGGGCAAGGGCTGATCCAGTCCTCAATGTGGTCTTCAGCTTGACACTGATGGAGGAAGACACTCAATGGTGTTCAGTTCAGAGGACAGGGTGGGGTGAGATGATAGGAATTCTGTCCTAATCCTCAACCCCCACCTGCCAGGCGAAAGACAGCTTGAAAATAGGCAGACAGGAGAGAGAGTATGTCAAGAGGTTCTTTGATGTCAATTTGCACAAATAGTTTGGCAAATCAGAGGGGGTTTGTGCCAGGGGGTGAAGGGAATAGCAGAAAAGCTCCTGTCAGGGCTACAAGGCAGGGGAGAGAGGAGAACTGTCACCTGCCCTGTTCCTCTTGTCTTGGTCCTCCTGTGACCCTTGTCTGGCACAGCCAGCTGGCCACAGCAAGCCATGGCTTGCAAGCCACCACAGCACGTTTGGCCACTGTGGCACTGATGGAGAAATGACACGAGTTGGGGATGGTCATCCCCAAAAGACCCAAGGAAGAAGGATACCAAGGCTTCTATAAGCAAAAAAATTCCATTGTGACCCCTGAGCAGGACCCAACCACCTTGACCTGCAGTGGCCCAGTGGCCCCATCAGAGGGACACAGACTGCACGGGGTGACCAGCAGGCACCCAACCTCCCTCCACGTGGACCACTTTTAAGATTTAGCTCTACAGGGGGATGGGCCACCCCCTTTAAGACTTGTTTCCACCTAAAAGGGTGGAGCAGATAATCCTTGAGGTCCCTTCCAGCCTGGCTGTGGTTCTGTGGCCTGCAGGAGCCCCGCAGCGCCGATGCAAGACGTCTGCTCATCCCTGGCAGCAGCAACCTCCAGGGCTGGGACAGACCCACCTGCAGCTTGTGCCTGGAAAAGCCGGAGGAGCTGCATCAGCCAACTTGTCCATCCAGGGGGAAGAGAGGACCAGGATCTACCAGGCTCCTCTTTACCATCCCAGCCACGGCCTCACCGCAGGAAAACAAATCACCACCGAGGTCTCTCTGCCAGCTTTGAAAGTCTCATTTTGGTTTGGTTTTCTGTCAAGAGTGTAACCACTTGAATTTATGCAGATTGCACACTCCTGCCAGGTGTTTACTTTATGTGCTTTCCTTCCCCCCCTGCTATCCTGTGAGAGAAAAATTGGGTAATATTTGCTAATGAGGCAAGTGGGATATTTCTGGGCCCCTTTAAGTTCCTAGGAATAAAATGTATTTTGAAAAAAAAAAACAACTGCTGACCCTTTAAGCCTCACCAGTTAGTTTATCTGGGGGACATGTTTCTTAGTCAGCAAAGGGTCCTTCCTGAAGGAGTTATTTGTAATTCATTAGCACTGGGGTAAGAGCCACACTCCTAAGTAATTCCTGTGCTTATAAAATACCATCTGGTACCATGTGCTAAGGGCCCTGCACCCTGTGGTGTAAATCAGGATAGCTCCATTGCCTTGAATGCCTTTACATCCCCCTCCCAAGCTGGCCCAGGAGCTCCTCTCCAAGACCCTGTGTCCCCTGTTTTACATGAGCTCTCCTCTTGCCTCCTCCAAGGAGCCACCCTTGGAAAAAGTGCTGGAGCCTGTGGGAGCCCAAGGCAGAGAGGACTGATGGGTTCCTGGGCTGCAGCAAGCACCATGTCCTCTGCACCCATTAATAAAACCCCTCAGGAAATTAAAAAAAAAAAAAAAGAAAAGCAAGAGGCCAGAGAGAGATTTACAGGATGCAGCCAATGAGAAAACTCACAGTTTGTGTTTATCAATCCAAATTAAAAGCATTTCCCACTCACAAATCCTGCCTGCAAAAGCTGAAAACTGCTTTAGAGCCCTTTGTGTGTTCGAAAGGACGGAGCCTGCCAGCCCAAAAAGATGGACATGGATCAGCCACCAACAAATCTGGGTCCAGTACTGGCTCCTGCCATCATCCTGGGCAGTCCCAAGCCACTCCAGAAGACTTCATAGGAAACAGGCTTTTGTCTGCAACAGCAACCCTGATGTCAGAGCTGGAAACTCAGCAAAGATGACAGAGGGATTCAGCATTTTGCAGAATTGGGGTGGTTTTTGGCTTTTTTTTTTTTCCCCCCCCTGCAAGTATCTGATATACCAAACCCTAATCCCTTTAATCTCCCTCCTCCAGTAATGAAGCAACATGAAAGCTGGAGGCCATTTACCTGCTGCAGCTCAGAAGCCACCCAAGCCCCTGCCACCCTCCCCAGATCACAGCACTGCACTGCACACATCTCCCCAGGAGAAACAAAAGGCTTCAAAATAAATAATTCCCTTCAAGATTTCTAGGCAGAATCCAGCCCTGGAAAACATAAATCCACCCCCAGCTGTGTAACTCAGCTGAGTCCTGCAAAGGGAGTGTTTGCTGCAGCAGCTGTAAAGGGTTTGGTCTCTGTGAATCTTCCCTCCCCGGGGTGCAGAGATGGCACAAGTTGGGATTTTAATTCCTTTCCAGCCTCCTCTCCTCAGCAGTCCCTGGAGGGACAAGGCAGCTTCACCCAGGAGTCATCCTCACCCCATCCCTGCCAGGGGCTCTGCCCCACTGCAGGGCAGCACTGAAAGGCTCCTCACAGCACTGGTTTTACACTGATTTTTTTTTTTGTTCATGAATTTTCTCCTTTGGTCCTCTGACTATTTGAAATTTTATTAAAGACTCAGAAAAATGAACAGGATGAAGTGTAGCCCACGCAGACTGTTGTGTAAAAGGGAGTGCTGAGCTGGCCTGATTTGTGACTTGTGAGATTCTCAGCTGTCTCCTGCTGCCCAGAACAGCCTGGAATGGCCCCCTTGGGCTCCTGCTGGTGCTGTGACCCCAAGCAAGGACAGGGACAGGCAGCTCCAGGGCTCAGGAGAAGACACCTCCAGGTAGGGCTCTGAGAGAGGCAAACAATGATACAGAGGGAAGAAGGAAGGAAGGATAACACAGATGAAATATTCTGAATTTCTGCTGCACCAATCTCAAGGATTCTCGGACCCATAACTCAGACCCCAGACTGGTTTGGGTGGCTCCCAGCCCCATCCAACCTTCAACACTGCCAGGGATGGGGCAGCCACAGCTTCTGGGGGCACCCTGGGGCTCAGCACCCTCACACCAAAGGATTTCTTTCCAGTGTCCAACCTCAATCTCTAATTCAGTTTGAAACTGTTCCCCTCATCATCCCATCCCTCCAGGCCCTTGTCCCCAGTCCCTCCCCAGCTCTCCTGGAGCCCCTTCAGGCACTGGGAGGTGCTCTAAGGTCTCCCCATTGCAGGTCAGAAAATGAAGTTGCCACCAGGACTGCAAAGCTGAAGGTGCAGCTGAGGCTCTCTGAGGTTAGGGCTCCAGAAGATCATTTCACCTTTGTCATCCCCGATGACAGCCTGACCTACAGGACAGCTGAGTGACACAAAATGCCTCCAGACTGGTCCCCCACCTGGGACCTCCTGGGAGAGGGGAAGGGATGGGATCTGAGCTCCACACCCCAGCCCAGAGCTCCTGGAGGGGCTCTGGAAGGGTTTCTCACCCTTCTAATCTGCTCCTGGCTATGGTAAAGTGAGAGTCAGCAGAGGTAAAACCTCTGGAAGAACCAGAATTGCTTTGTCTCTATTCCCCAGGATGAGATCTGAGGAACCAAAAAAGTCCCAGATGAAATGCTTGGGGCTGATGGTTACAGAACAATCTCTTTTGGGAGAGAAACTTCTTCCCAAGACCTTGGTTGACCTCCTAGTCCTTAGGCAGGTCCATCCCCTGGCCACACAGCTTCCCAAAAAAGCACAGGGCCAGAGAAAGTGTGGAGTGGAGCTGAACCAGCAGGAGAGCTGAGAACAGCGGTGGGATCAAAGGACCCATCAGGACTTAGACCATGAAGAAAACTAAACTAAAATAAAATAAAATCATATGATACTACTTCAATAGAGGAACACTGAAGTCTCTGATGGCATCAGACCACCTAACAGCAGGAAGAGGAGAGTGGCACAAAGCTCTGGCTGTCCCCACCTCCATCTCTCTGTTTCAAAGGAACTTTTCTCTAACAGATTGCAGATTGCTCATAATGTAACTCCCTGTTAACAAATGCAGCTAATAATTCTGCATTCCACCAGAAGGCCTTTTACAAGATGCCTTCCAGTAATTAAGAGGCTTTTACAGTAAAATAATATAAATGGAAAGAGGCACGAGCAAAAATCTTCTGGTTTTATCCCCAGCCTAGCTTTATTTTTGGCCTTACATAAGCTTCATGTGGCTGGTTTGAGCATCTGGGTGTCCTACAGGGACTCAGGGCAGGCTGTAAGGATGGGTGCCCCATGCTCTCACCCAGACCTGTGTAGTTCAGATCTGTCTGGAGTCAACTTGGTGGAGTCACAAAGGACCAGAAAATGCCAAAGTAAGAATCTCAGACTGGCTTGAGTGTGAAGGGACCTTAAAACTCACCCAATGCCCCCCCTGCCATGGGCAGGAACACCTCCCACAGCCCAGGGTGCTCCAAGCCCCATCCAACCTTCAACACTGCCAGGGATGGGGCAGCCACAACTCCAGCACAGAATAAATCCCCCAACTCAGCCCCTCCGCATCCAACCTAGGGCTGGACCAGGAGCTGCTCCCTCCTGTAGGGTCATGTCAGAGGGGACAGGACCCCCAACCCATTGGTGCAATGAGGTGATGGGGCCTCCATTGCTTTCACCACATCCCTGGAGCTCTCTCCAGGTCAGCAAACTGGGAAGGTGCTGGGGCTGCCAGGAGCATCATTTAGGAGAATGAAATGCCTTTGTTAATGAAGCACTTAAGACTGCAGAGCCTGGAAGAAGAAACCTGGCTCTATATATAGCCACAAGTCCTCTAAGAGGTGAGAAAGGCAATTTGTCTGGCAGCAACCTCTGGCTACTGACTGCTGAGATGTGGTGGCCACGGGGAGGGTCAGACTCTGATGGCTGCAGTGCTGATGTACAGAGGTCTTTCTAGCCCTGCAAGGAAGAACTTGCTAAAAAACAAAAACCAAAACAAAACAAAACAAAAAACAAACAAAAAAATCAATGGCAATAGCATAGGGAATCAAAGGACCCAGCCACTGTCACCCTGGTGTCCCCCACCTCTGGGCTCCATTTCCACCCACCCCACCCTGGTCACTGGGGTTGTGTCCATCCCTGATGCTGCTTCAGGGGAAGAAACTGTGCAGCTGCAGCTCTGCACTCTCAGACTTCCTGAGACAGGGGCCAGAAATGTGGCTCATTATTGTGTAATGAATAATGCAGCTTTGTGGAAATCTCATTTATAAAAATGCTGCATTACGTCTTCTATTTTTTTTTAACTCCCTCTTCCAAGCAGAACGTGTGATATTCTTCCAAAAGGTGATGTACATACAGAGCTTGTGTTCTCATGTTCCAGCAGCTGAGCACCAGGTTGCACCAGGTCCATCTCCTGGTGATGTGGGGAGGATTCTCCCTCTTGAGCAGTGCAGGGATGCAGCTCCCAAAGCAGGGCAAGATGCTTGTGGTTGTCCTCAGGATTTATAGGGGATTATGGACATAACAGAGCCTTGACATTTTAGTCAAGAGCTGAGACATTTTAAGCTGTGTGCAGGGAAAATTAAGGTCTTTGTGCTTTCCAGCAATGATATTGCAAAGAGCAGGAAGCCAGGTGAGATTGATTCTGGCCCAAAAGCTGTGTGCAAAACTTCACACTTTCATTTGCAGTTTCCATTTTTAACTGTCAGTCATTCCAAAATGTTTGTGTCAAATGGAGGGGGGTGAAAGCAAGAAAGAGGAGAAGTAGAGAAATAAACCTTGAAAACGCACACACACCCCTAGTGAGACCTGAGGAAGAAATTCTTTGGGGTGAGGGTGCTGAGCCCCAGGTTGCCCCCAGAAGCTGTGGCTGCCCCATCCCTGGCAGTGTTGAAGGTTGGATGGGGCTTGGAGCACCCTGGGCTGTGGGAGGTGTCCCTGCCCATGGCAGGAGGGTTGGAATGAGATGATCTTTAAGGTCCTTTCCACCCCAATCCGTTCTATGATATGATCTTCTTCTGGAGAATGACCCTGCTGTCAGCCCAGCGGGGGGAAGGTGCTCAAGGAGAGGCAAAGTGCCTGGAGATGACAGGGGTTTCAATAAGACTTGGGAAAGAAAGAAAAAACACCCAACCAACCAAAAACCCAAACACCAGAGCTTTGACAGAGGTGTCCAGAAGGCCTTAGAAGTCTGGGATCAAGTCCCAGGTCCCCAGCAGTCAAAGCCTCTGCTCTGTGCACCCAAGCAGGCTGAACAGTCCTAAGGGAAGCTGGAAGCTATCTAGAAATAAAAGTGTCAGTACTCTGGACTAGTTTTGCTCTTTAAAAGTAAGAAATTGAGAGGCAGGATCTTCACCAAGAAGAAAAAAACCCCAAACCATCAAAGCAAGAATTAACTCTTTGTTTCCTAAACTTTGTGCCTCCTGCACCCAGACATTTTACCCACCCAGGACTTGGCACATCAGGCTGTCTCCCCTCCTCCAGTTTTTCATGAAATGGCCTTTCTGTTCAGCAAGGTGCTGACTCAACAGGGCCATTTCCCTTTCACATTCCTGTAATTAGCCTGTTCTAAATCCTTCAGCAGCTTTTTGGGAAGATGTTGATTATTTACGTGCAATTGAGACATCACTGGATTATTAACTTTGGCTGAGTTAGTCCTAAATGTCTGGATGAGTGGAGATGAATTTGTCCCCTTCACTTGAGGCTTGAAGAATTCAAGGGAAAAAATGGCAACACAAACAGGTTAAAAATGCCAGAGCTCTACTACTACTACCTTGCAACCACTAAGTACATGCAGGAGAAGGGCTGGAGTAGCAGTACAGCATGCCGGGGGGCTGGAAAATGGGAACACCAGCCCTAAGCTGTGCCTGGTGAGAGACACTCTGGAAGATCAGCACAGCACTAAACCAAATCTCTGCTCTCACCAGGGGACAAAGAAGCGGAATTGGAGAGCAAAACCTTACAGCAGGCTCAGACATCCCCAGGCAGCACAAACAGCTACTTCTGGTGCATCCACTCACAGCACCAGGAGCTGGTTTCCCTTTGCCTTGCTGTGGGATGGGTTTTGGGACAGAATTCCCTGCTCTCCATCCCTTTGCAAACAGGGGATGGGAACATGCTTGGATGTGGACAGAAATACCTGCTGCTCAGGAGGCAGCTCAGCTCTGTGATGGAGCTGCAACAGCCCTGTCTGCCCTGGGATGCAGAGCACAGCATCCCCCACCCACAGCATCCACAGCATCCACAGCATCCCCCACCCACAGCATCCACAGCATCCCTCTGGAGCACCAAGGATGGGAGATCATCCCTCCATCCTCCAAACAGCAGGATGAGACTGTCCCTTCCACCAGACCTGCATGGAGCTGCTGGATTTTAGGATGTCAGAAGGATTTCATATCCCTTCTGCAGTCATCTGCTCCATTGGCTCTTATGGAAACTATTCAGTGGGACTTTGAGTAATTTGGTCTCCTGGGAGGTGTCCCTGCTCATGGCAGGGGGTTGGGACTGGGTGAGCTTTAAGGGTCCCTTCCAAACCAAACCATTCTATGGTTCTAGGATTGAGGAAGTGCAAGAATGAGCACCAAGAAGTGTCCCAACCTTCTGGGAAAGAGGAGTTCAGGGAGCACAACTACTCCCAGCACATTTGAGGAGAATTCTGGAAGGATTTCCACAGCTCATGAACACAGCCAGACTGTCCTGACAGTGCTAGGAAAGGGGGGAACCAAGCACCATGCAGGTCCTGAGGACCACAGACCCCCAGGTCTGGTGCACACTGAAGACAGGGACACCAGCAAGTCCATTTTTGCAAGTGTTAACATAAAACCAAATACAAATATAAGACTGACTTGAGAGAGTGCACTTCCCAGTGCACTGGAAATGTCAAAACCCACCCTGTGCCATCACAGGAATTTTTCCCTTTGACTTTGATCCTTTTTAGACAGCTGCTTTTACAACACATGGAAGGAAATGTTGAAGTGAAAAGCTGTTTTGCATGATGCCTCCCCAAGGTTTTTAACTCTGCATAGTTTTTTCAGCTTATTTTTGGGTTATTTTGCAGAACTAACCCAAATATGCATGTTCCAATATTGCTGCTCCAGGGGTTTTGCTGACAGTAATCCATCTCATCCCAGTGAGGAGCAGCAGGAAGAACTCCTGTCACCACAAAGGAAAAAAAAAATTATAAAAATATTAGCTGAGAAATCTTTGTGAGTCTCAGGAAACTCCCTTCAACTCCAAACATGGTGAAGAAAATGCCATCAGTGATTTTCCCCTGGTAATTAGGTTTGCAAAGGTTGACTTGTGAGGAATTAAAACACAGCAACATTTAAAATATCAGTGAGTTCTGGCACCCTAAGTAATGTGACATTTATATGATAATTTGGCAATTAAATATGCAAGCAAGGATGCTGCTGCTTTTCAAACACAGAAGTATGGTACTTCCACAAAACAGTTTCCAGCATTTTTACAAGTTCACCTCCTGACCTGAGGGAAAAATATTATTTGTCTTTCCTGGGCAGGGGACACTTTGAGCAGCAGAGATTCACCCCAAAAAGCAGCATCTCCCAGCACCCCACAAACTGCACTTCAGGAAGCTCCAGGTGGACACCCCACATATCTCTGCCTAAAAATTAGGATTGTATTATTGGCATTTGGGCAAAAGAGCTGCTTGTGCAACACTGTCACTGCAGAATGTCACTTCCAGCCAGGAATGAGCAAGAAAAAAACCCCAAACCACTGGAGGCACTGACCAAGTGGGTGTGGGTTCTGTGTGCCCAGAGGGAAGAGTCCCATCACCTGGTCTGGGGTGCATCCCCACCCCAAGAACATCACTCAGCAATGAGGTCAGGCTCAGTGATGCACCAGCTTAAACCTGAGATAACTGAAGCAAGAGAGATGGGGAAGGACTCTGGACAAGGGCACAGAGTGATGGGACAAGGGGCGGGGGGGATGGGGGACAGTTTTGAGCTGAAAGAGGGGAAATTGAGATGAGATAATGAAAGAAAATCAGGAAGTAAACTCCTTGGTGTGAGGGTGCTGAGCCCCAGGTTGCCCCCAGAAGCTGTGGCTGCCCCATCCCTGGCAGTGTTGAAGGTTGGATGGGGTTGGGAGCACCCTGGGCTGTGGGAGGTGTCCCTGCCCATGGCAGGAGGGTGGAACTGGATTATTCACAAGGTCTCTCCCAGTCTAAACCAGTCTGGGATTCTATGAAATAAAACCCCTTTCTCCAAGCTGCATAATGGGATGAGATGCCAGGAAGAGGAGCTCCTGCCTGTTCTGGGAAGGGGAATGAGGTGAAGCAGTCAAAGTTCCCTCCTCAGCTGGGTTTTGCCCACATCACCTCCCCTCATCCCCCAAACACCAACCACATCCTTTCCATGTGTCCCAGCAACCCACTACCCATGCTGATGAATAATTTGGAGTGTCTCAGCTGCTATTAAATAATAAAGATTCTTTTCCTTGCAGAAATAATTGAATACAGGAGCTGAGAAATTGAGGTCACCCTCAGCTCTGCCCCCTCCAGCAAAGCTGCTCCCACCACCACATCAATTCTGCAGAGTGCTGGTGGAGCAGGGGGGGTTGGAGCCCCCTGGCAGGGCTGGGCTCATCCTTGCTTTTCCTCTCACCTTGGGCTGCTGGGAGGGACCAAGGAAACTTCAAAGCTGACATTGAGGGTGGTGACTTGAAACTCTCTCAAGAGAGAGCAATGAGTCTCAGTGTAGTTTTTGATGGTCTTGGCTGCATCACCCAACTGGGAAGGGGCTGCTGCCTGCAGCCAGCTCTGCAGATCCATCATTTCTTCCCTAATGCAAGAAAAACACAAGCCCTTTCCTAGTGCAGTGGTGGGGAAGATTTGCTACCAGGGAAAGGATCATCCAAATTGTGGCACAAAAGTTCTTCCTCATTGATGGAAACCTCACTGCTTGCTGCAGGCAGAACTTCTGCCTGCCTGGCACAAACCTCACTTCTATCCTGGGTCTTGGGTTTTCCAGCCCCTAAGATGAAACTTGGAGAAGATTGAATTCCAAGTTACCAACAGCAATGCCTCCAGGCAAACTCTGGTTGCTTCAAGCTCTGCTGCCTTCCCCTGCCTGCTCTGCCCTCAGCTGCTGCCTCACAACCACTCACTGCAGAACTTATTGCTCCAAGTTGATTGAAATGGATGGAAAGTTATGGTTGAGATGGATCCCACCATCCCTAGGCTTGTGAGCCACTGAGGAAGGAGAAGCCAGCAAGAAACCCCACTGGCAGAACAAGTCCATCTGCATGGAGCAGGATTTAACCCACCTTCAATCTAGCAATGGGTTTGGGTTTTTTTTTTTTCCCCTTTTCCCCTGATCACAGAATCAGCTTGACTGGAAAAAGCCTTGAAGATCACAGAGTCCAACTCTTACCAACACTGACAAGTCCTCAACTAACCCATATCCCTGAGCACCTATCTCACACCTTTCCTCCCAGCTGGGAAGGAAACAACCAGACTCTCACAGTTCTCTCTCTGTCTTCACAGTCCTGCACCTGCTCTGATCAACAAAATTCTCCTGGACCACTGCATGTATAAACAGCTTGTCCCAGGAATAAAACTCCTTTTCATGTAGAATCCAGCCACAAGGAAGCTAAAGAGGTCTGAGAGCAGTTACACTAAGAATCCACACAATTCCATATGGAATGAGTCTTTCTGGAGGATTTTCCTGAAGCAGTTCAATGGCAGCTGGAGAAAGAGCAGCTAAGTGACTGCAATGCATCAGCTTGTACTGTGGGGAACCCAGAGGGCCAACATTGCTCAGGGGAAAGGATGAATACTCTGTATCATAAGAAAAACATGACAAATACCATTCCCTGTACATAAAAGATCTCAGAATGAAGTCAGCTTGCCTCAAGTGAAACACACAACAATGGAGACATTTGGAAAGATTTTCAGAGCCAAACGTTCTGCTTGGGGACACTCTGTACTAATTAGGTACAATTAAAACTGCTTAAAGAGCACTAATGCATTTGTCATGCACTGAGGATTGTCATCTCCTCCCAAATCCATCATCTTAGATCCAGGGTTTCTGAGGAGGTGATGAGTAACTCCACCAGGCTGCTCTGAGAACTTCCCTGAAGACGATGAAAGAGCATCCTGCAGACAGCAGAGCTCTGCCGTGTCACAAGTCATCCTCCCACCTCCTGTGCCCTCTGAAATTATTTTTTTGGGGGTGTTATTGGGTGGAAAGTGTCTGATGGCTGTTTGTCTCTGTTTTTTTGGTGGTTTTTTTTCTGTGTATGGTTGGACTCTGAGCTCAGAGATCCTTCCCAACCAATGACTGTTCTGTGATTCTGTAATTGCTGAGGCTGAAGAACAAGTTCTTGAAGTCCCATCTCTCCTTCTGAGGGTGTCACTGAGCTTGATAGGCTGGGCCTCAGTGTCTGGCAGCTTGTGCACATCACTAGAATGTTAAAAACAATTAAAACCCCCATAAAATATATTTCTACTCTGCAAATTAAAAACGAGTCCCACATTTTATACTCTATTAACTTTGTGTGCACAGAAACCTGAGATTTCTCAGGACAATAAAGTTAGATTGTTCTAGATTATTTTTTTTAGTGAGACTTAAAATTCTGTTCATGAACTCCCTATTGTACAATGGGGACAACAGGAGAAGAAGGCATCAGGGAGCAAGTTCACAACTGCTCAGCACAAAGAGCTCTGGGAGCCTTCCTTGGCAAACTCTCCAAAAGCTGAGCATGTACCTTTGTTAATGCTAAATAAGATAATCCATTGTTAGAAGTAGAGCCCAAACTGGGAAGACTTGGTAGGTTTTTGAACTTCCCCAATACAGCAAAAATAATTTTGTTTACATGAGATTTTGGGGTTTGTTCTGGCTAATGTGACCTTGTGAATAAAGGAGGTAAAAAACCCTCCTGTGATATGTGTATGTACATGAGGACAGGCTCCTCCTCCAGCAGAAAAAAGGAAAACAAAGCTGGAATTGTTCTGGGGCTTGTTTGAACTTCTGAAAATTGCTTTCAGCAGCGAGGAGTCTGTGCTTGCCTGGTTCCTCCTCTCTGCCTGCCAACCTGCAGCATTTTTGTCTCCGTTGATAAGGGATTTTTTAATTATTGCAATTATCATTTGAAAATTGGGTTCCTGCCACAGACAATTGAAATTAGATTCTGTTACTTTTTATCTTTGTTAATGTCTTTTAATCTGAGGTTTCATTTCCTATCAGCAATAAAATACGTGTATGCATGCACACACGTGCTGGGTTTAGGCACAGGCAGGAAGGATCCAGGAGATGGGAGCATTACACATGCTGGGCAGGTTTTACAGCAGGGAGGACTGGGATCATCAGCTCATTTAATCTGTTAGGAAACAAGGGCCACGTCATCTCACCCTGTCATTCCTGCACCACGTCACCTTTCAGAAAAAACACCCAAAAGGAGTTCAGGTGGTGGAGCCTGCCTGAGCTGGGCCAGGGGATGGGACCTTCAGGAGTGACTCCAAACTGAAGACTGTAATCTGTGTTGTGCAGCAGGGAGGGTACACAGCCCACAGGGGAAGAAGGGACAGGAAAGTTTTCAATCCATTATGGTCAGACTTTGGTCCTTTTCTGCTGGCACTGCTGACAAAGCTGCCCCACAGCTTGGAAACAGAGTTTTTTCACCAGGAATAGGACTGAGACCCAGCAACTTGCTTGACCCAAATACACCTGAGAGTATCAGAGAATCAAGAGAGTGGTTTGGGCTGGAAGGGACCTTAAAGCTCCCCCAGTGCCCCCCCTGCCATGGTCAGGGACACCTCCCACCAGCCCAGGGTGCTCCAAGCCCCATCCAACCTTCAACACTGCCAGGGATGGGGCAGCCACAGCTTCTGGGGGCAACCTGGGGCTCAGCACCCTCACCCCAAAGAATTTTCCAGCCTCAACCTCCCCGCTGCCAATTTAAAGCCATCACCCCTCATCTCATCACTCAAGGCCCTTGTGTAAAGTTCCCCCCCAGATTTTCTAGGGCACGTTCAAGCACTGCAAGGTGCTCTGAGGTCTCCCGACAGCCTTCTCCAGGCTGAACAAGTAGTGGGTGAGAATCAACCATCTGAGCTGCAAAAACCCCACTGATGTTGGCATGGAACTAGGGACAGCATCCACAATGCTGCTGACATGTCCCTGCACCTGCCCTTCTTTCCACAGTGTTTTTCAGCTCAAAATCCATCACTGTTGGCAGGCTTCAGTATCCAGGAGATGGAGGTCTGCCCCCAGATCTCCATCCCATCTCTAAATCCACCACAGTCAGCTGGTCTGTTTGGGCAGAAACTCAGCTGGCAACTTCAATGAGGATTTGCAAGCAAACCCTCCTGGTCTTAGAGCTGCTGAATGCAGCCAGGAAAAACAGCTTAAGCTTCTTCCTAGTTGTTTTTTTGTTTTGCCTATGTTCCTCTGGGTCTTTCAGCCTGCTTAGTTGTCCAAGACTGTCCTCCCTCAAGCTCCATGTACTCACCATTATTTATTGCAGGAAGGCAGGAGATCCATCAGCCCCAAGGCAGGAGTGGCTCCTGAGGAAGCAGCTACCCCTTCCCTTGCCTTATCCTGCAGGACATGGTTTGAGCCCTACAGACTTGGCCCAGTGCTTGCCAAGGGCAAGAGAATGATGGTGTTGGGTGGCCTGACTCCTCTTACACGTGTACAGGCTCCTCATCTCAGTCCACAAAACCCAAGGCTGGACCAAGCCAGAAGAAACTACAGACATGTCCAAGGGGCTCTGGGGAACTGCTCCCAAGGACAGGGAAGTCTCCTCATGCTTTGCTGCTACTCCATGGAACAGGTTTCCTTCCAGCTCCAAGCCAGTGCCCCCCTGGCCAGCTCTGCTGCCCCCATCTCCCTGCCAAGGGAATTCCTTCAGGGCTTCAGCCAGGCCTTGGATGAGGGAGCTATGAGGATGATGCCAAAAGTCTCACATAATGAAGCCATCCTTTCCTCCCACCCCTCACCTTCTCCTCTGTAGCTTTAGGAATCTCTTCCCTCTTTTCTTCTTCCCTGAAGCTCCACAAAGATCAGGTCTTTGGAGCATGAAGAACAGGCAGAGCCTCAGGCAGAGGAATGATCCCATGGCCAAGACCACAACCTCACAGCCACTCTGAGATTACAGACCTCCACCTAGTTCTAAAATTGTCTTGATTTCACCCCTTCTGTTCAAGAGATGTGACAGGGAGACCTGGCTACAATTGCTGAGTCTCTTTACCTTCCCACCATTGCTTTTCTGTTTCAAGTAGGATGGAGTCCTGGTGCAGAAAAGTCTTCAAAGATGAGAGTAGGTGGGTTTAAAAGATAAGAAAGGAACTTTGGAGCAACATTACTGCATGGGTATGTATGTGCTCTGCTTTATAAGAACTTTTTAAATCCAAGGAAGAATCAAGGAGGAAAATAGCTTAAAATTTATTTGGGTTTGTTTTCTTTTTTTAAATCAAAGTTTTCAACTTCTTCTCTTCTATTTGTTATATGCCATATTATGGACTTCATTCAAAGCAACCCTGCACTCTTAGAAGTGGGGAAATAAACCTTCCTGGTTTAATCTGCCTGCTCTGCAACGGAAATAATCAGATCCTGCCTTTTGCATAGACAGATTTTTAATTACCTCTGAAACTTGCCTGGTCCCATATGAGCAGCTTTTCAAAAGCAATCTATTAACAAACAATAACCCTGCTGCTTGCTGCCTGGTACAAAGCAGATGCTATCGCTGCCTCTGCGCACGCCTCCTCCTCCTCCTCCCTCCCCTGCTCCCCCCATTCCTGCTCCAACACTGAGCAATTCAGCAGCTCAGCTGCTCTGGAGGAGGGATTTATGAGTCTGGACCCTCTTTTCTTCTAAAGAGCTGCTGTTGGCTTCTGCTGGANTTTTGTTTCATACCCAACCTGTGAGGTCTTATGAATGTTCTTGTTTTCTTTTCAAAAGTCAGGGACTTGCCCTCACAGGCTATTTTGTCCTTTTTACTGGTTACTGCATGTTGCTAGGGACAGCTCAGTCATGATGTGCAGCTTTGCCTACTCACGACTTCCAGAACATCCGTGTCCTTTTCTTTGCTGGTAGAAATAAAAGAGCCTCCTGGCCCTCCTCTGTGGAACTGCAGAAGTTCTAGGACACCTGAAACCAGTCTCCTCTTGAGCAGCAGAGGCCAGCAGCTCCCACCTTGGCAGTCCCAGAGCCACCAGTGCCATCCTCCTCCCCTCTCAGTCCATCTGCTGCTGAAAATCAGAGGTGGGAATCAAACCTCGGAGTTGTCCCTGTCCTGCTCCCACTGTCGACTTTGGCCACCAGGTTGGCTCCAGCAGAAGCCAACAGCAGCTCTTTAGAAGAAAAGAGGGTCCAGACTCATAAATCCCCCCTCCAGAGCAGCTGAGCTGCTGAATTGCTCAGTGTTGGAGCAGGACAGGGACAACTCCGAGGTTTGATTCCCACCTCTGATTTTCAGCAGCAGATGGACTGAGAGGGGAGGAGGATGGCACTGGTGGCTCTGGGACTGCCAAGGTGGGAGCTGCTGGCCTCTGCTGCTCAAGAGGAGACTGGTTTCAGGTGTCCTAGAACTTCTGCAGTTCCACAGAGGAGGGCCAGGAGGCTCTTTTATTTCTACCAGCAAAGAAAAGGACACGGATGTTCTGGAAGTCGTGAGTAGGCAAAGCTGCACATCATGACTGAGCTGTCCCTAGCAACATGCAGTAACCAGTAAAAAGGACAAAATAGCCTGTGAGGGCAAGTCCCTGACTTTTGAAAAGAAAACAAGAACATTCATAAGACCTCACAGGTTGGGTATGAAACAAAACCAAAAGCAAGGAGACCTCAGCTTTCAAGCCCAGCAGCTCTGCAGGTTGTATCCAGTCAGCTGCACACCCCAGGCCTGCCCCATCCTTCCTCAGATGCTCCACAGGGTCAACACTTGTCCCTGCAAGCTATGGGACTCCTGAAGATGTCCCCATGAGCCCCCAGCAGAGACCAAGGTCCCACAACTCCCAGCACTGTGCAAACACTCGGTAAGAGAAAGCCACCCAACAGCTGCTGACATGGTGAAACACCAGACACTTCCCATCTGCTTCTTCTGGGGACAATCCCATGTCCTGGGCCATGGATGGAGATGAACATCTCCAGTCCCTGTGGCCATCCCATCTAAGTGCAAAAAGCCCAAATGGAGGAAGAGCAGAGGTTCTCCAGCATGTTTCCAGGTGGGTACACCACAACCCATGTTTTTTGCCTGGCACTGCATACTCAGAGCCAAATTTCTTACTTTTTTCTCTAATAAACTCTCAAAACAAGCCCACAGCCCTTCCTGCCAGCTCACGCAGAGGGAATAGAGGTCACCCCCCTACAAGACACAAGGGACCCAAAGCAGTGGGGCAGTTCTGGAGCTGGCAGATGGTGGGGCAGCATGGTTGGACCATCCCTGGAACATCTCCTTCCATTGAGCTTTTGCTCCAGAAAGATGCAGGAACAGCTTTTTTTTCTTCCTTTTATTTAAAAAAAAAAAGGCAAAAAAAAAAAAGCATTTCAATCATCAGTCTTTCATACTCAATGCACACCTGCCTTAGACCTATTGCTGCCACATTCATCATTTACATTCCAGAAGCTGAAGAGCCCCAAATGAAGTTCCCTTATTGCACCATTAACCTCCTTATGTATCTACTATTTTCAACCAAGCTGCAGTGAACCTTTCCCAGACCACACTCCCTAAACATCAACCACCCAGATTCCTCCCAGCAAACAAGCTCCATCACAACCAAGAACATCCATTTGTCTTCTCCCATATCCAAGCTCTGCAGCCCCTCACAGTCTCTTTTCCTCTCTTTCTCATCAAGAGATGAAAAGCAGAGAAATGACCTTCAGACCTCCCCGCTGAGCCTGGATCCCCATCTTCTCCCCCACCAGCTGCCTCTGCCTCCATCCAACATCATTACAGAGCCCAGCAAGCCTTTATTTGGTCTCATTAAGCAAGACTAACAAGGCACAGATGGAGTGGGGTTGCTGATGGCACAGGGCTGGCTGCTTGTTGTCCTCTTGGCCCTGGGCAGGACAAGCTGCAGAGCTCCACCAGGCTCCCCAGAGACACTGCTCTGCAGTGGGAACAATGAAAGGGGCTGGAAAAGCCAGGATGCTTTGGCATCCTGCCCTGGACATGGAAATGTTAAAAATGTGAGCAAAGCTTAGGGTTTTAGCCTATGGAGGTGGTTCAGCCCTGGCCTGGCCCTTGCTGGGAACTGTTAAAATAAGGGCAAGAAATGGAGTGCTATGCTTGCTCCAGCTCTCCAGAAAAATGAGACCTATGAGGTTTTTTTCTTCTTTTTAATAATAATAATATTAAAATCCCCCAGGACAGCAACTTCTAGCACATATCACCTTCAGAATGCAACAATTCTTTGTAAAAATGAGCAAGCAGCCACTGAATCCCTGCCTTCCAGCACCTTTCCTGCTGGCCCGTGCAGTTCTGATTAGTAATTAAATGCAGGAGGTCAGGGACCTGGGCTGGGCATGAAAAATGTTTCCTCGGTATTGAAAAACTGACAGGCCCCAACGGAAAACCAAACGGGGGAAACAAAAGGGAAAGAACAGTTTGATCCAGCCCCTGGCAACAAATAAATCACCCCAAGCAGGAGCTGCACCGGCTGCTCCCCTGCCCCGCTGCAGCCAGCGAGCTCTCGGCAGGCAGCTGCCCATGGTCCCAGTCAATAGGGTCTTGTAGGGATGCTGGTGACAAGGAGCACACAAGGAGGGATGTGCTGGCTGCCTCTCAGGCAGCAGAAAACTCTCATTTTTTGGGGGTGTCTGCCCATGCTGGGATTTGGGACTTCCTCCTGGGTTTTATAAATCTCCTTTGTCAAACTCTCCCCGCCGGGAGGTGAAAGGTGTCAGCAAGGTTTGGAGGTGCCTGGAACAGCATCCCCAGGGTTGGATGGGGTTGGGGTCACCTGGTCTAGTCCCTGAGGTGTCCCTGCCCATGCAGGGGGCTTGGAACTAGATGATCTTTAAGGTCCCTTCTAACCCAAATCATTCTATGACTCTGTGATCTTCCCAATAGTTTTCTTTCTGCATCCTTTGCATCCAGACTTTTACTTGGTGCAGACTGGAAGTCCCTGTTGCAGTTTCAGCAGCTCAGGAGAAAGCTCCCTGCACGTCTCCAGCAGTTTTGTGGCCCTGGAGGAGCAAAGCTGGGACTGAGGAAAGGGAAAGGAGCGTGGCAGCCTGGCTAGGTGTTAATGAGAAAGTGATTCGTCTCTCCAGGGTGTCCTTGTGCTTCCCAGGAAAGTCAAAGAGCAGAATTTCTGAATATTTAATACAGCTTCTTAATTAAGAAAAGGGTAAAATACCTGACAGAGACCAACCCTCAATGCAAGCTCAAGGCCAAAGCCTTAAATACAGGGTAATCACTCACCAAGGAAGCCGGGGGCAGCTGATTAAAAGGGGTGGCTTCACAGTCAAGTCTGTTTGGATCAAACAGCCCCTTCTGCCCTCACTGCAGATGTGACACTCACCATCTGCCTGTAAACTGAAAGTTTTCAGGATTTTACAAGTGTTTTTTACCCTATCCTGTCCTACAAATGCTGAAAAAGTAAAGCAAAGCTCCAAAAATGAAGACTCCTACAAAGTAATTAAGAAAAAAAAAAGAGAAAGAAAAGAAAAAAAAAGAAAAACGCCCTGTCTGGTTCTCACAGAAACATTTCAGTTTGGTCATTTCCAAGGTTTCATTTCCATTTCAATCTTTCTTTTTGTCCTGTAGCTGAACTTATATTTCAAAGCCAAAAGCAAATTTGAAGCAAAATAAAATAGTGAAATAGTTCAATTTCTAGCAGTCATGGTGACCTACTGATAATTTTCAAAACTTTTCTCCATTTTCCCCACAAATGTAAAATCAACTGAAATTGGTCCTTCACTCTGACATATTCTGACTTTGATGAATCAACATGTTATGATGAAATTATTTTTTTCTTTTTGGCAAACGAGTCCTAGGCTGATTCATTTCTCCCATGGAATGTGCTGGAACATGTCGAAAGAAGGGCCAAGAGGATGAGCAGAGGGCTGGAGCAGCTCTCCTAAGAGGACAGACTGAGGGGGCTGGGGTTGTTCAATTTGGAAAAGACTCCAAGGAGACCTTATTCTGGTCTTCCAGTACCCTAAAGGTGTCTACAGGAAAGCTGGTGAGGGACTTGTTAGGATGTCAGGTAGTGTCAGGACTGGGAGGGATGGATTCAAACTTGAAGTAGGTAGATTTAGATTGGATTTTAGGAAGAATTTCTTCCCCATGAGGGTGGTGAGACCCTGGCACAGGTTGCCCAGAGAGGTGGTGGAAGCCCCATCCATCCCTGGAAGTTTTTAAGGCCAGGCTGGATGGGGCTCTGAGCAACCTGAGCTGGTGGGAGGTGTCCCTGCCCATGGCAGGGGGGGTGGAACTGGATGAGCTTTAAGGTCCCTTCCAACCCAACCCATTCTGTGGTTGTATGATTAATATCCCATACAGCAGCAGGAGACAACCTGGTCTGTGGGGCTAGCTGGGACTGGAGGGACCCAGCTGCTTTTCCCACTTCTTCCCTTTTTCCTGTGCCACCTCTCCTCGTATTCACATGCACAGCCCTGGCAAGAAGTGATGGGGACCCTGACATCTGAGTTCTCCCCTGCAGCTCAGGCCCTGGCCATGGGCACACTCCTACCTGCACCCAAGTGGAAAGCATCTTATTAAAGCCACCCATCTGGGCTCTTGAATTAGTAGCCCATTTGGCAATGCCACTGGTGCAGAAGCCCATGGGGGTTGCTCCTGCAGTTCAGCTGCAGGTGGTGGCATCTTCCACCACATCCTCCACATCCTCCACATCCTCCACATCCTCCACATCCTCCACAAGGCTCCAGGCAGCAGCAGGGACTGCAGTCACTTGGTTTTCTCTCCTCTGCCCTCTTGCCAGGGAGGTTGGGAACTCCGTGGGTCGATGGTTTGATCGATGCAGAAAAATTGGGCTGCAAAGGCCCCCAGAAACAGAAGCAACCTTTACCTGTGGTCCACCTGGCCAAGAATCTGCTGTGTCCCCAGGGCTGAGGAGAAGCTGGCAAATCCAGGGGTGATCAGTTTGCATGAGGAGCAGTGGGGAGCCAACTGTGTGGTACCATTAAGGGAAACATTAGCAGCTCAAACGATTGGTGTGGTTGTTTCCTCCTAGCAGCAGGAGCACCCAGGGGGATTCAGAATGTCCTTGAACTTCGGGAATAAAAGGAGAAAGGCGAAGGAGGTGCGGGGGGGAGTAAAATAACATCGTGCTCAGTGCTGCAAGAACACTGTCAGGTGATAGGGAAAAAAAAAAAGATAGGAAGGAGCCTAAATATGCTATTTTATTATAAGCAGCAGTGCTTAGTCGACCTTGCCTGATTCCAGCAAGGCTGGAAAACAGAGATGGAAAGATATGCAACCTGGTGAGCCAGCCCTCCCCGCCTGGAATTTAAATGATGGCATTAGTATGCAGGCTCTTTGCATGTGTTTAAACGTGGATTAAAAATGCATTAATTGGTCTCGTTTTAACAAGCTCTTCTCTTTGTATATCAAATATTTGAAAGATTCGGTATTATCACCTCTTGTCTGGGCTGGAATTGAAGAGGAGAGAAGAAATGTAATTGAGGACTTAAGGAGTGTCTCCTCCTGTTTGCTCAGCACAGGGCTATCTGATTGAAAGCTCGGGGGAACATGACTTTGATAAGTATATGAACAACATCTAGAGGCAACACAACTTGGCAAAGGAGGGCTGACATCCAAGCAGAAGCATTTTTGGCAAGGGAAATGGCTTTCCAGTAAGTGCTGTATCAGAAGAACTGCTGGAGCTGTTTGTCCCATCCGTCCTGTCCCTCACAAGTGCCAGCAAGAAGGAAAGCTGCTCTGGCTGCTAGGATGTCAGCTCAGGATTTGAAAAGCACAATTTAGCTCTTTCCTTGGCTGCAGATCCCATCCTGACCTTGGGCAGGTCACTCTGACCAGGGCTGGACCTCTTCTTGGATTGATCTTGATGTAGACCAGGAGATGGCTCAGACTTGCCAGCAGCAAACAGAACTCAAGGTGTGACCCACATGGAAAAATGTGACCAGAAGCACTCCAACAAACTTGGCTGCAATGCTCTGGTGAGCTCTAGGAAGCCTTGGAGGCTCACCAGGTTCACATCTGTCTGGAAATGCTCAGATACATCAACTCAGATGTCAGCCTCACCCAGATGACTCAGCTGGATGAGGAGATTGTCCAAGGAATGTGTCCCAGTTCCAGAAGACACACAAGACAAGGCTGACACGAAGGCTCTGATCTCCACATCCCCAGCCCAGGGTTATCTCCAGAAGGTACCAGGATCTGCAGAGAATGGGAGCATCATCAGGCTCATTCCAGAGCCCTGCAGCCTTCAGGCAGAACTTGAATTTCAGCTGTGACCCAGGTGTATCTAGTGTGGCTCTTCTTGTCCAGAGAAAAGCCTCAGTGCTGGTTCCCTTACTAAATCATATTCCAAAATCACCTGAGAAAAACAAAGTTAATCCTGGACAGATTTGGATTTAAAAGTTTACCAGACCCTTAACTGTTCCAATGCATCTCAGGTACTGAGCATTCCCAAGGCTGAAACCCTCCAATGATCTCCACTCCCAGACACACACACTTCTCCTCTCTGTCTTTTCATCTACAAAGGAAAAAGCCACCACACTCACTTATGGGTGATGAATCTGGGCACTGGAGGGATGGGGCCAAGGACCTTCCATGAATCCAATGGGACTTGGGAACAGAGTTCAAGGCCCCAGTGAATCCCCTACTCCAGCCTTAGATGGGTGCCAGCTGTGACATACATCCAGGTCTGTTTTCTTGGAGAGCAACAGGAGCACCAAAACTGAGCCAAAAAGAAAAAAAAACCAAACCACCAAACCCCAACCTAATGAAAGAAGAAGAATTTCCTTAAGAACTTTTACTGAGAAACCTCATCTTGAGGGATGGTGGTGGCAATGTGAAATTCCTGCAGAGGTTTTGCAATCACGAGTACAAATCTGAGTTGAAAAACTGGACGAAGAAATGATCTGAACCTCTAAACCTGAGTTTCATCCCTGGATAACTAGAGCACCTCTCCGCATTGCCATAAACACAGGGCTGGAGTTTCCTCCTCATTAAGCAGCTCCTGAGCATCAAGCTCCATGCTTCTAGGATCTGCTGGAAGAAGAGGTCAAGCAATCAGCATAAAAACTTGCTGAACTGGGATTTGCATGTTTATATCTTCCTTTTAACCACAGGAACACAGTTTGCAGATAATCCCTGCTTCCTACCAGGCTGAAAAAAAAACCCCCAAACCAACCAACAATCAACAAACAAACCCAAATCATAAAATAAAACTCAGGATGTGCAGGGCAAAAAAATATTCCCATGATTTTTGGAAGGCTCCAGTGATGCTGCACGTGGCTGGGGGCCATGCCAGGTCTCTGCTGGCTCTAACAGGTATGGAGAGCTGTCAGAGCTCTGCAGAAACCCTGTCCTTGGCTGGGGTTTGTGTGGGTTTGGAGGCTGATAGCCCCTGATATCACTGCCAGGATCCAGATGCCCAGTTTCTAATAAAATTGAAGTGAACTCGGTGGTCCAGCTTTCCTCTGCAGCTTTGAAAACTCTCAGCCTGGGATCAGATTTGAGTCACAGATGTTTGGTACCTTTGCAGAATTTTCTTTTCAGCTGCAAGCTGGAATATTTCCAGACAAACTTTCTGTAAAATTCACTCCAAATCCCATGTGGGATTCCAGGCTCATATAAAATGCTACAAACTTCTTGCTAGTTCCTAAGCTGGAGGCATTCTTTTTTTTTCAAAACCAAGAAAGAGCTGGGGATTGCATTTTCTCTGTATTCCCTATTTACTTACCCTAGTTTGTCCTAACACCCAAGGCCCACGAAAGGCCCTGGTGAGAGTGAAGGGGGTCTGTGACCCCCACCTTTCACCTGGGAACTGCAGCACAAATTCCTTTGTTGCAGCTGAAGGAAGAGCAGAGATGTCAGGTCTGGTGTCCCAAATCAAAGGCTGTCCTTGGCTGCCAGAAATCTGTCTACTATCAGGGTACAGCATGAAACAGGGGTTATAACCACCTTAGATCACCCTTTCTCCAGCTTGGCCCTCCCCAGGACATCACCCATCTCCTGGAATTATTTGATTGCCTTCCAAAAATGTTTTTTAAAAAATCACCAATGTGGGGGAAAAAAGTGGATTTTTTTTTTTTTTTTTTTTTTTTTTTTTTTTTTTTTTTTTTTTTTTTTAAATTTTTTTTTTTTTGTGAGACAGATTACCAGTGGAAGTACAATGTATTTTACAGATTTTACAGTTTGGGTGTTGATCCCCAGTGTGCTGTGAAACAGAGGAGACACTCTCTGTGCCTCAGAAAACAAAGCGAGATCTGGGCAGGGATATAAACACAGCAGGGCTGGCACTGTAATACGTGCTCAGAGCTCTGCTTCCCTGCACAGGAGATGAAATCATAACAGCATACACTTATTTACTTTTAAAACCCATCAATAATAAGAGATGTAGAGCTGAACTCCGGGCTCTTCTCACAGGCACTTAAAAATGAAATGAATCTTGAGAAGAAACAGAAACATGGAGAGATGTGTACATAAGCAGTGTGAGCAAGCTGCAGTACAAAACAAATGGAATTATCTCTGTTTCTTTAAACTACCTTCAGGAGTATTTGCTGGCATTAGCAATTTCTAGCCAGAGAGCTCCAATCAATCACAAACCCAGGTCTGTATCATTTATCATCCCAGCTGGGAAAACGAAGGCAGAAAAAAGGGCTGATGACAGGTCACAGATGGCATCACCTCTGCCCATGGGTACCCAACCCCTCTACCCCTGGCTTGGGCACCTCCACTTTGCTTTGCTTCCAATCATTCCCCACATCCCAGAAAATCTCTCTGGGGAAGGCTTTTATTTTCCAGAGAACCTTTCGTTGCAGCACTGCACGTGAGCACGGATTCAAATCAGTCATCAACTTCCCACTGAGTTCAAAACACCTCTTTCACCATTTTAAATGATTTTTAAATGGATGCAATCCACTCGGTCTTCCAGCTGAAATAACTTCTGTATTATCCTCCAAGCCTCAATTCCTTCCTCACCCCCCCACTCTCCCCACCCTTTTACTCTCTGCTCACTTCAGATAATTCGATGGGAATTTATTTGAAAAGAGGTGGTGGGTCACAAATGAAGTAAAATGCTGACAGCAGGAGTTCCTACCCATTTGCTGCTCCTGTGAAAGGCAGGGAGCCAGATTTAGGGAGCTGTGGGATAGTTCTCTATAGGCTGCCTGAAAATATTCCATCTCACCAGAGGTTTTTTTGAGGGGGTTCTTTTTTTTTTTTTAATTTTTTTTTCTTCCCCCATAAGAATCGATTTTCTTCTGATTAAATGATATTTGTACAAAAATGTGTCTTTTCCCTCATCTTGCTGGAAAGAAATCAAATGCCTCCACAAGAAAGCTGGAACTGGCCCCAGCCATGGGCCTGCCTGGAGGCTCTGCCAAGGAAAGGGTCTGCTGGGAAGTGTAGTTTGATTTAAGAAATCAAAGGTGCTGCAGGGAAGGGTGGAGGCACCTGGAGCCAAACTGTACCTCCTGGTTCCTCCATTCAACTCCTCTGGTTTGTGGCTGCAAAGAAAAGCAGCTTCTGAGTTCAAACCAAGGAATGTTCTCTCATCATTGATGAAAGATGCATGAGCTGGGGTGGCAGCTTTGTTTCTGGTGAAGCTTCCCCCTGAACCTTGCTTCTTACTCCAGGAAATGCAATGCCTGGATGGGCTTATCCCTCCCCAGTGTCACCAAGATGCCAGAGGACCTTAACAAAAAATAGAGCTGGTTGGGGACAGACTCTTCAACAGGGCCTGCAGTGATAGGACCCAGGGTGATGGTTTGAAGCCAGAAGAGGGAAGAGTCAGACTAAATGGAAGGAAGAAATTTTTCCCCTGGGGTTGGTGAGACACTGGCCCAGGTTGCCCAGAGAGGTGGGAGAAGCCCCATCCCTGGTGGAAAAATTGCAGGGCAGGTTGGCCAGGGCTCTGAGCAGCCCCATCTGGTAAAAGATGTCCCTGCTCACTGCAGGGGGCTTGGACTAGGTGACTTTTAAAGGCTCCTTCAAATCCAAACCATTCTTGGATGCTGGGATCCTTTCTTTGGGACCATCTTTTTCTCAAAGCCTGTGTGACCAGCAAGTGCCCACTGCATGGATCCAAACCATTGCTTTGCTTACTACTGATGGGACCTCAGCCCTTTGCTGGGAGAATCACAGGCTCTCAGGGGTTTATGTGCCCTACCACAGGGTTTCTTCAACCCTTTGGGCACTCGGCATGAACTGAACTGCAATTGGGCTGTGGGGGTTTAAACCAAAAGCAGCAAATTTTGGGTACCTGCCATCTGCATTAGCTGGGCTGCCTCTCTCCCTCCAGCACAAAAACTTCATTTTCTCCATTCCTTGAGGTCCCTTCCAGCCCTACAGCTTCTTCAGTGCTCTGCTAGTGATTCTCATTGTCAGAAGCTCCAAAGAGGTCCTGTAGTTTAATTAACCCAGAAAACCAGCACTGCTCTCATGCTGCTGCCACAGTCCAGGCCACCCAAACGTGACCTTCTTCAATGGCATTAATTAAACAGAGTTTGTTGGGTAGAGTCTTTCCAGTCCTACCCTGCAGAACATGGCATCTGTTCTGAGTTTGCCGAAGCCCTTTGGGATCCTCCCTGCTTCAGTTCACAACAAAACCCCTGCCTGGATCCCCTCCTGCCTCAAGCCAGGCCAATAATCCTCAGGGGTGTTTTCCCAGAGCCTGTTGCCAAATTTTATTTACCCCACAAGAAATCTGCTCCTGGGAGTGAGCCTGAAAACCTTACAAGAGGGAACATTCTGGGGACATGGACATCATGGACAAACACAAGAACCTTCAGAGGAACATTCCTTCCTCCTTTCAGCTGAGGACATCACAGCAGACACCAGGAACACCTTGGCTCGGGATGACCTAAGGCACAGTAACAGGGGTTAAACTGCAGGAAAAGGGGTTAAAATGCACAAAGTAGAGTAATTTTTTAGGGGAAAAGAAGTTCTGTGGCTCCCTCTCTAGATGGAAAAGGGAAAATAAAGTTGTGTTCCTGCTGTCTGTTTAAGAGCTTGCTTACAAGCAGAAATTAATCCAAAATTAACTAGTGGTGTGAATTGCAAGTGGATTAGTTAAATTGCATTAAACCCAGGTCTGGATACTTTCATTTAAAATTAAAGTAGCCTTAATTCAATTTGGTTCAAGTCACTTCAAAAGTGAATTAAGTAAAACTTAATTATAGACCCTTTAATTCCAAACAAGTGTGTCTACATAGGTTGTTTAATGTGCTTTCATTTATCTATTTTGAGAATTGATCTTGGTGAGCTTTTCCACATCTCCCCATGGCAGACAGACCCTCGTTTGTAGAGGTAAAAAACTTCCCATTCCCTCTGAAAGTGGAAAAAAAAGAAAAAAAAAAAAAGAAGAAAAAGCATAAGACAAGTGACTTCTGTCTCCAGCCAGACAAAATAATGATGCAGGGTTTGCACTGCCCTCTGCTCCAGTATTGGGTCCTGCATTGCCTGGAGGACTTTTTCCTCAAAAGCCATTTTCTGCTGATATTCCTACCAGCTCCCATCAACATTTCCAATAACTTTCTTTACTGTGCTTTCCCAGAGCCACCAAAAAGTCTCAATCTGCTCCACTGGGAGCAAGGAGTGATGCTTCTTTGGCTTTTTTTTTTCAAGGGATCTTGGCAGTGCAGCCTGGATGGTGGTTTCTAACCATGAAGACCTCACAAACCTGGTGAAAGGTTGCAAGGGGAATCAGCTCTAATCCCTGGGCTCCAACCTGGGAGCAATAAATGGTCCTGAAGCCACCACGAAGCCAGCACTGACACTGGTGAGGGGGGTGGCAACAAGATGCTGAGGGGATGCCACAATAAAACACTAAGGCCAAAAACTCCCTGTGATCAGGTGAGAAAGACCCAGCCAAACTTTCTGGTTTTCCTCACAGAAAATGATGTTAACACTGAAGTTTTCCTTGCCAAGTGCTCTGAATTGAACAGAATTGTACATTGGACCCAAAATAAACTTCCTGGAAACGTTTTCCTGTGAGGGTGCTGAGCCCCAGGTTGCCCCCAGAAGCTGTGGCTGCCCCATCCCTGGCAGTGTTGAAGGTTGGATGGAGCTGGAAGCACCCTGGGCTGGTGGGAGGTGTCCCTGCCCATGGCAGGGGTGGCAATGGGGGGGCTTTAAGGTCCCTTCCATCCCAGCACATTCTCTGATTTTTCTGGCTAGCTCTTTGTCACTGCTGTGGGCTCAGGGTTAGCTCACTCCACGTCTCCTGTTGAGATGTGAGATGGAGAAAAGGAGTTATTCCCTCCTGAACAGCACCATTTAACCTTCAACATTATTCCCCCAACCACAGCCCCTTTTTCCAGTGCTACCTAGATCCAGGTTGGAGATCAGCCAGAACAAAGGGCAGATGCATCCCCAGCAGCACATCCTGCCACCCCTTCATCCTGCAGCCCCCCTGCTCCAGACCTGGTCCCTTGGCTGCACCATTCATCACTTCAACGAGATTAATTTCAATTTTCCCAAGGTGTGTCCAAAGCTGCTGAGTTTCTGTGCACATTCCAAGATTAGCTGGCAATTTTTTTCCAAAGAAATGGGAAGAAATTGGCTGCTACCTCTCTCGTGCTGCAGTTGCTCTTTTCTTCTTTGTGCTCAGAGCATGGAAATGCTTCCTGCTGTTTTCAGGCTGGTTTCCTAAGGAAATTGAGTCATGTGGGATCACCCTATTTTTAGGTGTCTCCTTTTGCATTTTCAAGCCCTCCTGACCACGTTCAAAGAGATCTGACAGAACTAGAGGATGGTGCAGGGGGATGCAGTGAACACTGGGAGGAAAAGAAGCAGAGGAGCTTTTCAGTGCAGACTATTGCTCCAGCCCTGGCTATATTCAGATGCTAGAGAGATGGTTTTAAAGGTGAGGGCTGGTCAACATAATTCCCTTTAAGCTCCAGAGTCTGTGCCCCTCCCTCCCCAAATGCAAACCAAGATTAAGCAGCTCTGCCCTACCCTGGAGCTGCCCCCAGGAAAAGAAACACATTCAAACCCTGCCAGTGGGGAGGCAGGAATGATGGGCAGAGTTTATTATATTTCAGAGTTGTGATAGGTATTAATCATTTTGCATCCTAAAAAGGTGTCTGAGGAACTTAATTTGTTGTGGAAATGTCAGGTAAGAGATGCTGCATCTCCAGCTGAGAATAAACAGTGAACACTACGAAATGTTACTCTAAAATGACCTTTTACTTTATATTAAAAGCAAACAGGTAAAAATCAAAGTCAAATCCCCAGCAGAGAACACAGTGTGTGTGTGTGTGTGTGTGTGTGTGTGTGTGTTTGCACACGTGGTGGTGTCTCCTCCTCCTTCTCTCACAGGCTGGAGGCACTTGGAACAAACCTGGCACCAGGATCAGCTGGTGTGGCTCTGGCCTGGGATCACCCCTGCTCCAGAAGGATGGAGAAGGATGCTCAGGGGGTTGGATATCCTGGCTGCATATCAAAAGTGCAGCCTATCTGCTGCATATCAAAAGATATTGATTCATATGGGGTTATTTATCTAAATAAATGTCTGTTATTACACGTGTAATATCAAGAGTATACATGTATGTTATTGCATGTACAATAACAATTAGTCTGTTTAATTATTATATCTTTTTGTACATATCAGGTATCTATTTGCACTGGTTTGTGATTTCTTGCTCCAGGTTCTCCTTATGGCTTGCTAAAACAAGCCCTCCCCAGCCTGGTTGGGGTTTTTTTGTTTTGTTTTTGGGTTTTTGTTTGTTTTTTCATTTACAGGAGAAATATTAGACTCTGTTCAAATATCTGAATTTTTGGTTGCTCTGACTGAGCAACCAGATACTTTGCACTGGAGGTTCCAGTCCCTGTGATGCAGGTTGCTGCTCTCCTGCCCCAGCTGGGATGTTGTGGTGGCCCAAGAGGTGGCCCAGTCCCTTGCTCCTTGCAGGACACTGGAGGAGCTCCGGGTCCCACAGCACCTGCTCTGCAATCCACACTCCTCTGAACAGTTTTTGCTGCTGACAAAAAAATCAGCTGATGTTTCTGATGAAATAGAAACATTTGCTGCTAGAGGCAGTTTAAAAAATCCAGTTCTTTTTAAAACATGCAGGCTCCTTCAACATGTAGTTTGGACTGGTCACCCTATTGAAGGTGAAGTCCATTTTGGGAGCAAGGGCAGCACAACTGCTGCACCAAACTGCACCCCAGTTAAGTCTGAGCTACTCTGGAGTGGGATAGATTTCACCAAGGGTGTTTTCTTTGCTTGAATGCCTGTAGGAATGTTACTGCATCCACTCCCAAATCCTCCACTTCTATCATTACTTTTTTTTTTTCTTTTCAATTTCTTAGATGGTTTCAGTCTGAGATTGAGCTGGATACCTAGAAGGATAGAGCTGATGGAGAATTAACAGGGCTGAAAAAAGCCCCACAGACATCTTGGCATGACTCCCTGTTGTAACTTTGAATGAACAGAGTGACAAGTGCTCCTTAGAATAGCATCTCTCTGTTGCTATTTGTGCTTTCTGTAAGGAAATGGGTTCTCAAAACCATGTAGACTTTGGATTCTGTTCACAATTCAAAGTGGAAGTCAATGAAAGCACTTAGCAAATTCCTCTACAACAGTCCCTACCGACTTCTATTCCTTTCCATTTTACTTTTTTCCTAATTTTATTTTTACTAATGCCTTCTTGCCTTGAGTTTGATTGATGTTCCTCATCCTTGAGAGACTGTCAATGCTGTGATTGTTATCAAACCTTGTTCCCCTGCATAGCTCAAAAGGGAATTTGACTGTTCCATGTCCTATCAGCTTCCCTTGATGGATTTTGCCCTCTAACCCTTTGAAAAGTCTCCTTTTAAAGCCAGCCCCAGGGGATATCTTAACAACCACCATAATCAAGGAGAGGTTCTCTACCTGTTAGCTGTGCATTCACCTGCAGGCTCATTCACCTCACACTTAAATTAAATGTTCCCCTCAGCTGACACCTGCATTTGCGGAGAGGAGGGAAGGGGCTGAAAGCCCCCAATTTAGTTGAAAGGATAATTTTGCCCTGCTTGGGATGTAGCTGGGAGTGCATGTGGATGCAGATGTATGAGGGTTCAAAGAGCTCCTCAGCAAATGCATGGATAGAAAAAGATCAAGGCTCATGAACTACAAAAAACACACCTCTTGCTTGGGGTACCCCCAGAACAGGACTCAGAGGACACCAGGATGAGCTGGGGAAATATCAAATCAAATAGATTCTGGTTTGATACTCCCTGTACACCTCTATCATTGACCCTGATATGGTGTGGGCACAACATCCCAGTGACAGGACGAGGAGTATTGGTTTCAAACTGGAAGAGGGGGGATTGAGGTTGGACATGAGGAAGAAATCCTTTGGTGTGAGGGTGCTGAGCCCCAGGTTGCCCCCAGAAGCTGTGGCTGCCCCATCCCTGGCAGTGTTGAAGGTTGGATGGGGCTGGGAGCACCCTGGGCTGGTGGGAGGTGTCCCTGACCATGGCAGGGGGGATGGGACTGGATGGTCTTAACCCTTCCAACCCTGAAAATTCTGTGATTCTGTGAGCAGGGACAGCCTCAACCAGCTCAGGTTGCTCAGAGCCTGCTCAAACCTTGAGTATCTCCAGGCAGGAGGTCTCAGCCACCTCCCTGGGCAAGAAACCACCCTGGGCAAGAAACCACCCTGGGCAAGAAACCACCCTGCCCTGTGCTTCACAGAACTTCTCCTCTCACCCAGACGAGCCAGGGCCAGCCCAGCAGGACCGTGTGGTGACATCTGTCCCCTAGAGTGGCCCCAGGACCTTCCCCAAACTCCTCCCTCCCAGTCTGTCCCCAAGGCAGGAGAATAAAGAGCATCCTGGGTCCAGAGGGGACCCCCTGGCTCCCCCTTCCCTGGCTGCTGCTCCGGCCCCTCTGCCATTCCTTTCATCTCAACACAAGGGTTGGGGGCGGCTTCTGGTGACAGCGTTGTGTCACCTCCAGAGGAGCTCCTGGGCTTGCGTACCCCGCGGAGCGGAGCGGTGCGGCCGGAGGTGCGGGCAGGGCAGGGGAGGTGCGGGCAGGGGAGGTGCGGACAACTCTTGGGGTTGCGGGAGAGAAGTTCCAGGGCTCTGGGAGCAGCTCTTCAGCTTGCCTGCCATTGCATGGGAGGAGGCTGCGTTCCAGCTTTTTCCAAGTGGGCTCCTTTGCTTTTTAACGAAAAAAAAAACCCCACAAAAAAAAAACACAAACCCAAACCCAAACCAAACCAAAACAAACCCCAAACACCAAAAAAACAAAAACCCAAGACCAAAACCCAACAGTATTTGTTGAGAAAATGTCATAAGTGAAAAAAGGGGAGTTAAAACAAAAGGGTTAAGTCAGCTACCTGCACATCAGAGCGTGGCATTTCAGGTCGAGCAGTTTGCTCATCTTGTTGCACAGGAGGTTTTTATTTCGTCAGTGACCTTAGAAAATATATTACATTTCCACCAAAACGTTTTTGTTTTCCTGTTTGGCTGCTGAACCAACACACTCACTGCTTCTCTAAGAGCTGAAGGTAAGAGATCCGGGAGAATTTGGGACAAAATTAAAGAGTGGGATTTGGAAATCAGCCCTGGTAGGATCCAAAAAAATTCAGCAGTTCTGAAATCTGAGCTCCTTGTTTGAAGGTCCCTGGGGCAGGTGCTGCTGAGCCATGGGCTTACCACGCATGGTGGTACCTCCAGGATGGTTCCTGCACCCACCTGCATGGCCCAGATCCCTTCTTTCCATGCCAGGGAAGCAGCACTGGAGAAAAAAATAAATAAAATAAATGATTCCTGTAAGTTTTACTGTAAAAATGAAACTTTGAAGGAGCAGTTAGGATAAGGAGTGAGGTCAGTGGGGCATGGGGCTGGTGGTGGCAGGAGTTGGAAAGGACTCAATTTGGACTTGGAAATAAAGGAGTAAAACAAGAGCATTTTGGGATTCAGTTTATGATACACAAAGGCAGCTATTAGGGGTTGGACCAAAGGCATAGGTAACCCAGGTTACTGTCTTGAAAGTGGTTAATGTGGACACCAAGAGATGTGTGTAAGAGCAGGGTGACTGCTCTGCTTTGTTATTTTCCCAAGCATTTCCAGCGTGCAGTTGTCTGTTGCTGGTTTTGCATTTAACAGCCCTTCATGGATCCACTCCCCCTCCTTGCCTTTGAAACCCACAATATTCTGCAGCAAAATTTCAGGGGGCAAAAATGCTTAATTCAGGGTCTTATTACAAATGGATGTTTCCTGGGTATGAATCAGCACCTCCTCCAGCCTCCAGCCACTCTCCAAGCCCCACGGAGGTTAAAGCTGGCTGTCAGCATTTGCCTGGCTCCAATTCATTGCAGAACCATGGGATTTTTTTTTTCCTCACTCTTCAAACATCTATATTCATTTTGAAACAAAACCAGTCTTCATGGAAACAGCCAGAATCTTTCAGTTTTGGGTGAAAACTTGCTCTTTTAAAAAAATTTCTATTTTCTGGCTGAAATAATTAACAAAAATTGACCCTGAATCTCTGTAATTCCATGGGCTTGTGATGAGCAGAGAGAGCCTCTCCCTGCAAGGGGCCAGGGTTGAGAGAACCACCTCCAAATATCCCACTCATCCCACTCTCTCCTGCCCAGTGGTTGCTTTTTTGTATTTACTTTGCTCATGAAACCTCATCTACCCTTGTTCTTCTCTCTATCCATCATTCACAGCAGACAGCCCATTGCTAGGCATTTGCTCAGCTGTGACCATCTCCCTCACAAAAAAAAAAAAAAAGAAAAAAAAAAAAAGAAGGGCTTTATTATTTTGCTGACTGGTGTCTGTTTTCTCTCTTCCTCTCAAATTTGGTTTGTTTCACTGACCTGGTGCTGGTCCAGGCTCTCCATCATCCCTGCTGCCCAGGACCCTCTCAGCATGGGGCGTGGTCTCACTTGTATTTTTGAGTTGTAGCTGAATTTTTTTTTTTTTTTTACATAGCTGAATGAGTTGGCTCATTGTCCACAACACTGCCAGCACTGTGCTTGAGACCACTCAGGACCCACTTTGTGCAGAATGTTCCATGGTGAGAGGAAAAGGAGAGCACCCTGCCTGCTGCTGGGTTTTTAAGCTTTTGATTCTGCACAAACAACCTTTGCTGGATTTCTCATCATCCCTCATTCATACCATCTTCACCTTTGTTAAGCAAAAAAGGCTCTGGGGAAACCTTAGAGCACCTTCCAGTGCCTGAAGGGGCTCCAGGAAAGCTGGGGAGGGACTTCGGACAGGGGAATGGAGGGATGGGATGAGGGGTGATGGATTTAAACTGGGAAAGGGGAGACTGAGGTTGGAAAATCAGAAGAAATTCTTTGGTGTGAGGGTGCTGAGCCCCAGGTTGCCCCCAGAAGCTGTGGCTGCCCCATCCCTGGCAGTGTTGAAGGTTGGATGGGGCTGGGAGCACCCTGGGCTGTGGGGGGTGTCCCTGCCCATGGCAGGGGGGGCACTGGGGGAGCTTTGAGGTCCTTTCCATCCCAAACCAGTCTGGGATTCTGTGACTATAGAACCCTGAGCCATTCCACTGTGTGGCTGTGCCCCACCAGCAGCACTGCCAGGACATTTATCTTTTAGGCAGAGCATCCCCTGGAGATAAGAGACCACAGAGGGGCTCAGCTCTTCACTGAATACAATCTTAGAGGTCTCGTGGTGGGAAGGGATGTCTGAAGGGCTCTTGTCCAGGCTCGCCCCTTTGTCCCCCAGATTAAGGCTGTCTCTCCCCACTGCCCTCCCCATCACTGCAGGGCACAGAGAAGCTCCAACAGCCACAGCCTCTGCCACGAGCAGGGGAACTAAGAGTGGTTTTTGGAAGACACACAGATGGCAAAGCCAAATCTTTGGTGCCAAACCCTGAGTTCCTTACTCAACTAGCAAGAGCTCTTAAATGAATCATGGGGGATATTTCTATAAAGCAGGAAACCAATTTATTTCCCTCTGACTCCTTCCTCAGACACAGTCAATATTACTTTGCACTGCTACTACAAATTGTTTCCTGTTAGCAAACGAGTAGGAAGGAAAATGGGAGCCCAAACATTTCAAATTTCCCAGTGCTCTGAGAAGTTATGTAAAAAGCAGGAGAGATAAAAAAAAATTAAAGGAAAAAAGTTCAGGAACCAAAAGGAAAAGCAGTGTAACCACTGCCCTGGTCTGCTCTGAGAGAACCAGAGCTGGTAAGGACTGGAAGTGAGCAAATGATTCCTGTTGTTTTAGGAAAAATACCCTTAATGGCCATAGTGGTGCTCCTGTGGGAAAAATCTAGAGGGAGAACATGGCTGCTGGGGAAGAAGAAAGTTGCTGATAATTCTTATTCCTTGCAGGTGGTCTCTCTCTCCCCATCTCTCTTGCTTCTCTCTCTTTAAAGCTCCCTTTCTCCTTGTCTTGCATTTTCTGCCTCTGTGTTTGTGCAACTGTCTCTGACCAGCTCCCCTTCCCTGCTTTAATTATCTCCCCAGGATTTCTGAAGGTATCTCCCAGGGCTCTCTAATCCCCTCAATGTGCTGACTAACAGAACCCCAGGAGATCCCTGCAAGAGAAAAACTGCAGGATAAAAGCAAGTGATTTCAGGCCTCTGGTTTCTTAATTAGCAGCTTACACACCACAAGAGCACCACAGGAGACTCTGTTCTGGTGCTCAGAGAAGTGCTCCCTGCTTCTTTTTTTTTTTTTTTTTTTTTTCATCTGTTGGACACCTGGCTTGTCCTTTTCACCACACACATTGTGCAGGCTCTCCAGGAAGGGTGGGCAATGGGTACCCTGGTACCACCCCTGCTGCCCAGTCCCATCCCACCTCAGGGATGCCCTCCCAGTTTGGTCGAGCTGTTTAAATGGACTTTCTCTCCCCATGACACAGTCCTCTCCAGCCTGAGAAAAAAATGCTGAAGTGCTCCTGAGGTGATGCCCAAGATGCAAAGCAAGATATCTCTGTCTGACCCTCTGGCTGCAGCAGGAGGACCCCCAAGGGCTGAGGATGTGCTTGCAGGTGCCAGTAGTGAACATAACCCATGGTAATTCAGAAATTAGGCTCAGAAAGGTGAGCCCTTGATCTGAAATGAGAGGCAGGATTGGTCAGACAGAACAGGATGGAGGAGAGATGAACAAGGAGGGATGGAAACACCTGGGTGGTGGCTCCAGATCTTGGAAAATGTCACCTGCAGTTCTGAGGGTCCAAGCTGGGAGATGCAGGTTGGTAATCCCTGCCATGGAGGGTGACACCTGACTGATGAAGAGGCAGAGAGAGCCAAAGGAGAGGGCTGAGGTGGTGGTTTGTGTCTACACAGGAGGTGAAACACCTTGAGAGAAGATGGATTTTTATTGAACCCCATTGCTCTCAGCCACTCTTCTGTGGGGTCACTGACCAAGACCTGGCACGGGACATGCTGAGCCTTTAACAGAGCTCAGGCTGCTCCTCACTTGCCCCCTAGCAGGGGTTTGTGATGGAGAATGGCTCAGACCAGGCTTGGGAACCTCTTCCCCAGGACACCCGAGGGCACTTGCAGGCTGCAGCCAGCTATGCCATGGTTAGCCCAGCAAGTAGCCAAGCTGCCACTCAGCCAGGGGGTCAGAAGCTGTTTCACAACTTTTTCTTTAGAGCTCCATAGTGAGGCAGTTTCCTTCAGCCACTGCCCCTCAGCAGCTCCCTCTGATGCGAATCCTCTCCCAGTTCCCTCTCAGCCCCACAGCCTGCCTGTCCTGGAAGCTGACATTTTCAAACCTGAGTTTTAAATTGTAAAATACATGGCACGTGCCTGCCAAAATGAGATGAAATCAAGTTAGTAACTCAAATGTTAAAATTACCATTTACATTTTATTCTGAAATTAAAGGAAGAGGCTCCAAGACTCCATGCTCTGCTAGGATGCTGCAGAAAAAGCCACACACAGCCATCCCTGCCCCAAAAATTCATGCACACCTCAGTCCTGTAAAGACATCATTTAAATGCTGTTCACTTGGCATCTTAGCAAATTTGCAATATTAAAAGTGACATTAACATCACAGGAGTGAAAGGTTTCAAATGAATACCAATACAACAGAAGTGAATACATCTCCATGCCAGTACTTTGCCTTCCTTCAGTCTGTTCAGAAAGTAAGGATATCCTTAAAACAAATTAAAATAAAATATAATCTAGTACCTCAGCAGAAAGGTGCTGCTTCAACAGAAAATTCAATTTTTGCTTAGGGAATTCTTGCTTTGGTTTTGTGTTGGAGCTTTTTCTTGTGCTAAGCTTTAGTTGGAGTTTTGTTCTTGTGTTAAGCTTTAGTCTGATTTGGCCCCCTCAGAAAATCCATAGAGGAGGTTGGGGTGACACAGGCTCCCCTGTCCTAATTGCAGGAGAGATGCAAACCCCTCGGGCCAAAGGTAGCAAGGGGTTTATTCCTGTGCAGAACAGGGGACACCTGTAACCCTACAGCATAACTGCCACAGGCTTCTCTTCAGCAACAGGAAAGGGACATTCCCCAAATGGCTAAAAAAGGCCATTTGCAGTTCAGGTGATCAAAGTAAGGTAAAATGAAGCCCTGCACCCCATGCTCACCAAAATCCTTTCTTCTTTAGGTGGCTATGGAAGGGCTGATGCCCCCTGCATCCCCCCAGCCACATCTGGAGAGGGAATTTCCTCTCTGGGATGCAAATTAACACTTCCAGAGTTGGAAATGATGACCAGAGTCTCTCTGCTTCTTTGGCCATCAAAATGCTTTGAAATATCTGCAGTGTACATGGTTATTTCTGGACAGGGAACTTTAAGAGGCAATTTAAGACAATCTGTGAATGAGTCAGAGACTGTCCTGGCCAAGGCAGCTGCAGTTTGGGGTGAGAGCTCCTTACAGGGCTCCAGGTGTATTGCAAGGACTCAGCTTAGGGCAAACCCACCACATGGTTTGAAAAATGTTGTCACCAACTGGTGTTAGTGACACGGGATGATCCATGGGGTTGGGAACAGCCTTGATTTAAAGAAACTTTCCACTGAGGGAGGCACCCAGATTGCCAAGCCCTCATTAACAGAGATTAATGACTGGAGCAGTGCTTACTGGCCCATTTTAGCCTGACAACCTGCATGTTCTCCATCAGAACTGAGTTGTATCTGGAATAAGCACAGGCAGAGCTTTTTTTTCACTCCCTCTCACACCCCCAAAATCTTGTAGATCTTTTATATGGCTGGAAGAAAAGAACTTTACACTGATGGAGAGCAGTAGGGGCTGTCTCTGCTTTCTTTGAAGTCGTATCTCTGGTCTGAGCCCAAGACAGCTTCTGGGGGTGGCTGCAGACTAACTGGTGAAGAATGAGGGTGATCCCAGCATCCTCAGTCAGCTGGGGTGGGGAAGAAACCCTGGGCAAAAGTTAGGGTTTTGCTAATAAAGTCTGTTAGTCAGCAGTGGATGAACCTCAACTAATTCAGAGATCCAGCTGGCTAACCATGTCTTAAGGCAAGCTGCTCCCCTTCTGAAATGGAACTTCTGAGACCCAGCAAATACTCCAGAAACCTCACAAACTGTTTTCTGAGAGTTTTCTTCTTCCAGTGTGCATGCTATAAGACATTCTCTCTGCAGGGCCAAGACCAAAAGCAAAGCAAAGATTGCAGAAGAATGTGGATTACTAGGGCAGGCAAGTTGTTTCTTCCTACTGAAAGTTTCTGGGCTGAAAGCTGGTTTGAATCTGGGGCCAAAAGGTCCAGGTTGCAATGCTCTTTGTCCCTTCTCAATACAAGAAGCTCTGGAAGTATTATAATGACTTGAAAGAACTCAAAAGCTGTTGCCCTTTTTCAAAACCTAACACACCAGCTTTCCATTTGAGAGTGGCTCTCTGATTGAGGTTTTCACATTTTTATTATTTTTTTTTACAGATGTCAGATCACCTACTCTTCTTTGTGACAATAGAGAATAAAAGATGATGGCAGATCCTGCAGTTGCCAGCTAGGTGCTTTTGATCAGTGGTCAACCCTGTGATGAATGCTTTTCCATGGCATCCTTCATCCCATGCATTTTCAAGCTGGTTAGAAGTTGGAAGGCAAGACTAAAGAATGCCTCCATCCAATGGAATTCAATTTCCTGGAAAAAATAAATCATATTTTCTTTTTTTCCCTGTGACCTAAATGGAAAACATATTGTTCTGAAAGTGCTGTTCAAACAGAATTACCAAAACCTTTTATCAACAAAGAAACCATCATATATCAGACATCTGGTGTGGATGTCAATTATAATAATTAATTAGACAACTCCCCAGATGCCTGACACTACATTCTGTCAGCAGATTTTTTTTTGCTTCAATCAAAACTGCTGCTGCATTATGCATGAAACTCATGGAGTGGTTGGGAGTTGAGGAATTCTGCTACAAATCACAACTAAACACACTAAAGGCCTCCTGGTTCTGATGCTTTTTACCTCTTTTGAAGGCTGCCAAGTGAAGGTCACATCCATTGATTTCTTTTCCTCCCTTTACAACATTTTCAAATGTTCTACATTTTTTCATGCAGAAGTTAAAACAAAAAAGATGAGTGGGGAAGAATAATCTATATTATGAAAAGGTAATGCCTGCTGCTGCATTCTTGAGGTGGGAAAGAAAGCTGCTGTCCTGGGCCACCACCAATCTCATGGCACAACCAAGTGGAGCATCTTCAGCTCTGCTGTGACCAGCAACACTCTTCAGGCAAGGCCCTCACAGACCAGTGAAGAAGACAGCCTTTTTCTTCTTTTAAATAAATCAAAAATAAAGTAACTCCTGGAACACTTAATTCATTCAAAACACACAAACCATTTTTTTATATATTAGTTTTTGAAAAATACTTTCACATTTCCCAGGCAAACCAATCCAATTATTTCTACTTGATTTAGGAAATCACTCCAGTCAACCCTAATATATATATATATATATGTTTGGGGTTTTTTCTCAGAAAGGCATACTTGAACAAATGCATCACCAACTTCACCTGTATTAGCAAGGATGGAAAATACTTCGTTTCAGACTGAGAACTAATAACTGGCAACACACAGGTCCTAGTCCTGCCATTTGATCTTCTTCTGTTTGATGGGAATTGGCTCCTCTTCAATGTGTGCTGGCTGATAGGGCATTAGTTTGAAACTGCTTTGTAACAGGGACAGAATAAAATTCTGGTTTAAATCCTCAGGTTTTTCCTGGTTTCAATGGGGCAAACATTTCTGCCTATCTTTTATTTGTTCTGTCAAGTATTTAGCACATGTTTGAACAGCATGGCATGATAAATGAATATGTAACTACCATCCTCTTGCCTCTCTGGAGCTGGCAAGTTCCTTCAATTTGAAGGATTTACAAACAGTTGTGCATTTTTTAGGAAAAAACACCCACCATTTATATTAATCCATGTGTTTCAATATTTCATTGAGGCATCTGGGTTAGTTTCAGTTTCAATTAAAAGATTAGGTTGAAATGGACTGGCACTGAAATAAAATATCTTTTGAGGTTTCTGTCTCCTTTCTCTATTTTCTCCTCCTTAGCCAGCAAACTACAGGACTAAATGAGAAATGAAGCAAGAGGTTTTATTTTTATTTTTTTTTAAATTCAAATGGTTAAGTTTGGAGAGGGATCAAAATGAAAAATGAGCATTTGATTATAATTATATTGTTCACATCTACCTTTTTGAGGAAAATAATGATTATTTGGTAGCTTCTAGTGACAGCTCATGACACATTGTCACCAGGAGTGAGCTGGGAGGTTTTATTAAACCCAAAGATGCCCACATGGAGGATGAAAAAGTTGGTGTTGTCACCAGCAACAAAACCCCACCCTGAGGAGCAGGGATGGTCAGAACCTGCAGAATGGAAGATGATGCAGGTCCCACGGCCAGAAGATGAACAAACTGCAGGAGAAGGTGTCTGGATCTCAAAGCACACACTGCTCAGGGACATTGCAGGTGGCTTTGGGTCACCCTCCTCCCCAAACTCCTGTTTGTCATTTGCAGAACAAACAGAGCCCTGCAGGAGGATTTCTCATGTAAGGCTTGGGGGGGGGGGCTGAGAAATTTAATCCATTAGTTAATAATTGCAATTAATTAAGGTTGGGGATTTAAAGCAGATTAGCTAAACTGCATTAAACCACTGTGTAAACACTCCTATTTAGGAGCAGAGCAGCCCAAATTTAGCTGACTTGTCCTTGGGTTGTCAGATATGCAGGGAATGGGAAGGGGTGAGCTTATAATGCATTTTCTTTCCATGTGGTTATTTTTGATGTGTGTTAGAGTAACTTTCTGCTGCTTAATCTGTTTTGAAAGCACAAAACTTGGCCTTACTCTGGAGAGTCCCTACAGAGCACCTAATGTCCTAGAAATCCATGCTTTTTGCTCCAATTTCACATGGAAGAGAAAACCCCTGGACCTGGAGCACACTAATTTGTGCCACTTCAGCTCAGAATAAAAGGGTTGAGCCAGAAGAATTTAAGATATTTTCACCAGTGTATTTGGCACATAATGCAGATTCATTTTCCTGAATGCTTTCACCTGGAGTTTCTGGTGATGCTGGGAAGCAAAAAAATACTAACCTGGGTGGGCAGTGGCCCTGGACTAATGTTGTTGGGTTTTTTCTTCTGAAAAAGAGAGTTCATAGTGTAGAACAGAATTATTGGTACAAGGATAAAAAGAATTATCTCTGTTTGGCCAAATGATGCAGAAATCCAAGTAGGATGTCAGGAGAAGGGAACAATCAAGAGAAGACCTGCAAAAATTTTACATGAGTCTGGAAGCTGTTAAAGTTTGCATTTGTCTGTGTACCAGGGCCATACACCATGTGTTGATGGGCAGAGGCCAAGCAAAGCTTTGCAAGGGTCTGTGTGCAATTCACAGCACTTTGAGAACAGAATCCTCCAGCATTTGAGCTGCTGGGGACTCCTGAACCATTCCCAAGCCCTGTTCTGCAAGGCACATTTCAAAAAAATAAGCAGAAAAATGAGGTTTTCAGTAGTTTCTTCTCAGCCTGACCCCCAAAGTGTCTCCTGGTGTTGGCTGGGACTTTGCTTTTCCTGCAGGGTGGCCAAGTGAAGGGTTTTGCTGGCTCTGGTGGCAGGGCAGGCAAGATGCTGTTTCTACCCAGACACCTGAGCCCTTCCTCCCCCTCACCTGCTGAGCTCAGTTTGTGAGATTAAATATGCCTCATTTATCTCCCAGAGTTCTTAATTGCTGAGCACTTTCAATCTTGCTTTGTGTTGAGATAGAGAGCAAGAACACTGCAGACATGCCAAATACATAAATAAAATATAACAGACAAATTGCAAGGAAGAATAATCACATTGGATCCACTGGACCAGTGAATTAACACTGAACCCAGCAACAGGCAACAGCAGCAATCACTGTACACCACCACTGATAATGGAACCAGATAAGTTTTTTTACTTTGCTTAAAGAAAGATAATTCCCCACTAACTTGTAGCCAAAAATCTCACCAGTCAATTAATGGCCTTTGCCTCTGACACCCTTTCCTTCAAGGTTTGCCTGCCTATTATTTTCAGCAGCTAATCTCCTGGAGTGATTTGTGTCTTCTAATAACTGGCTGCTTGTTTTGCTATCAGGAAGCTCCAGGACTGCTACAGCATCTCCTCAGCTGAAATCCTGAAATTTTGGTTCCTTTACCTTGTGGCTTCAAATACCACCCTGGCTCAAGAAGGGTGTGTGGGGGGGAAGCCCCCAAATCCCTTGTTGCTCCTTACAGTTTTATTACTTAGCAAACTAAAGAGAGAAAATAAAGGTCACAAGAACTTCAGGACAACAGTGAAGATGGGAAAGTTTGAAAGGAGGTTACAAGCTTCAAATGACACTTTTGGTTTAGGACCTTCCAAGACCTTTAAAAAGAACCAAAATACAACAAAAACCAACAACAACAAAAGAAGAACCCAGAAACCTCTGATTCCTCACTCTCTCATGCCTCTCATGGGAAATTACTCAGAATTCTCTCTTTGCCTGTCACCAGAAGGCAGTTTATGAAGTGTCAGACACTCATATGGGGAGAAGAAGACTGAGAACCCCACAAGTGACTTCTCTCGATGTGGAAGGAGCTTCCTAACCCCCCCATGTCTCAGCACCCCTTTCCTACACTCCTTGTTTCCAGACACCTGCAAAGCACTCAGCTCAGAGGGGCCAAGGCATCACCCCAAAGCCTGTACCCCCCATCTGGGCAGTACCAAGAACCCCAGTCCTCACACACAGCCCTGCAGTGCCTTCCTGCCCCCAGGTCCCATGGGACAACCTCTCACCAGGTCCCAGGGGATTTGTTCCAGCCCCACTGTCAACAGCATCAACATCTCCACCTTGGGCCACTGTCCCAATGCAGAGAGGGGGAGAGGGACCTCCCCAAACCCAGCAGGATGGCTAAAGAGCCCTGGCCCAGGCTGTCCAGGGAGGTTGTGGAGTCTCCTTCTCAGGAGGCATTCCCAACCCACCTGGATGTGTCCCTGTCTGACCTACACCAGGTGGTCCTGTTCTGGCAGGACTCGACGATCTCTTGAGGTCCCTTCCAACCCCTGATTCTGTGATTTCAAAGGAGCATGAGCAGAGCCAGGCTGAGCCCAGAGGAATGCTTCTGAAACCTCTTTTTTTTCCCAAGGGAGCTCCAGAGAGGTGCAGGGGAGTCCTGCACTACCTTACCCCTCCAGAGGACCATCCGTGTCTGCTCTACCAGGACACATCTCAGGACCTGGCTGCCTGCTGAGCTCCTGCAACAACCAACTGCTGGGCTGGCAAAGGACAACATCTCCTCTGGAAACTTCTCCACACAGAAAAAAACCATTGGGAGGTTGGGCAGAGCTGAAGGAAATGGTGCACAACGTTCCCCAAAGCAGCCCAAGGGCTTGGAGCCACGTTCTGCTGCAGAAACCCAGTTCTGGGGCCTCAGCCCAATGTCTCCATCCAGCCCATGGCTAGAGCCAAGCTGAAGCAGTTGCTCTCTCACACAACAACCCCTTCCCAGCCCAGGACAGGAATCAGGGAGAGGAGAGAAGCCCCAGGGGTTAAAGCATGGAGTAACAAAACTACTGCAAACACGAAGGATGGGAGTTTGTTCTCAACCTGATCCTAAGGAGCAACAGGTCAAGAAGGACCAGAACCAACCCCTCCCAGCACAGCTCCTTTTCCTCACCAGCCTGAAGTGGGAAGGGTGGGACACACCTGATGGTCACCCTGGGGCTGCTCCTCCTGTTCCCCACAGCTGGCCCATGGTCCCATCAGGAGGAAACCAGGACAGCCCTGAACCTCCTCTGCACCTCCAATGTCTGCTGCTCTGCAAGATGAGCTGAGCATCAGGCTGGCTTCTCAGGGTGCTTCTGTGCAGCAAGATGGGTGCAGACACCTCGAGGGAACTTTGAAAGGTGTCTGAGCTACCACCCCAGGTCAAGAGAAATCAAAACGCAGCACTTGGCTTTGTTTGAAAGTCCTACCACGTGAGGTTTTGCAATTTTTCTAAGATTTTCTTCTCCTTCCCATCTACCTTTTCACCTGCCACGAATGGCAAGGAGATCTTCTGATCCCACTGCTCCTCTGATCCAGCAGACCCACCGAAAGAACCCCTCTCTGCTCCCACTGGTGCCATCCCCAGCCTTCAGTGTGAAACTGCTGACAGATCTCCAGTCACAGCCAGTGAAATGTTTCATTAATCATCATAATTGGTATCAATAGCAGATGTCAAACCTAATGAGCAAGGAAAGTCATTGCCAATAAGAGCTGAAAGAGGGTAAATCCTCCAGCTCCTAAGCACTGGCTTCCCGGAGACGTTTTTCTGTGGATTATAGAATCACAGAATTTTCAGGATTGGAAGGGAACTTCAAGTTCCACCCCCCCTGCCATGGGCAGGGACACCTCCCACCAGCTCAGGTTGCTCAGAGCCCCATCCAGCCTGGTCTTAAAAACTTCCAGGGATGGATGGGGCTTTCACCACCTCTCCGGGCAACCTGTGCCAGGATCTCACCACCCTCATGGGGAAGAACTTCATAATATCCAATCTAAATCTCCCCTCCTCTAGTTTGAAACCATTCCCCATCACTACCTGACACCCTAAAATGTCCATTGCCATCTTTCTGATGGGACAATATGAGCTGAAAGGAGGGTAAATCCTCCATCCCCTGAGTATTGGCTTCCCAGAGACATTTTTCTGTGGATGTCTGCCCAACCTGTGGTCACCAGGTGAAGGTAGATGTCTTGGAAAGAAATGAGAGTGATGTCCCCCCTCTAGGAGTCATGGAAGGACCTGCTTGGTGAAAGACATTTTAATGTCTGGGGGGATGGTGGTTTGCCACTGCTCTGAGGAGTGAGCAAGAGGCACCTTGATAAAGCCTCTGCACCATGGGAAACCTGCAGAAAAATCTTAGATCCAGCACCAGCACCAGCACCAGCACCAGCACCAGCATCAGCACCAGCACCAGCACCCATCCTGGGGATGGGAGGAGGAGGCAGCATGGCCAGGACCACCAGCAGCCCAGCACAGGCTGTGTTCAGCTCACAGGACCCTGTCCTTGGAGGGATGCAAGGGTGAGGACTTGGGCTGGGAATGTTTTCCTCCTGCTGATGAAACATTCTGCAGTAGCAAAGCAGCAGCTGAGCTCCCCTGCTCAGAACCACCCCATCTCTGCTCAGGCTCACCTCCAAGGAGAGGTCTGTTCCTAAAATGGGGAGAAAAAGACTTGATAGAAAGGTTTCAGCCACCCCAGCCACATCCCAGCAGTGGGAAAAATATGTGCTATATGTGCTTTAGTAGACTGTTTTTTAATTTTTCTGAGTAAAATAAATCATGTGATGAAAATAGCACTAGAGATGCTTTGGGCAAGTTTTGCATGATGTTGTATATTTTTGGGGGCCAAATGACTTGATAACAAATACTCCCATGCTTTGTTCAGTTATTCTGTTTTTATTCATGGGAAAAAGTCTCTCTTGAACATCTTTCAAGGTTCTCACTTCTGCAGAAAACACATACAGTAACCACTGAATAAGGAGAGGTATGAACCGAGATGATCATTAACAAAATTAATCCTCATCTAAAATCTTACCAGAGCTAGAACAACCCGGGCACTCGATCTCGTGTCTTGGGTAGCTCGAAAGTCTTTCATTACTGGGCTCACTGGACCAGAGAGGCTACAAGCCTGTACCTCTGAATATAGATGGTGTGCAATTTACAGGTCCCTGACCTTCTCACTTAACCCAAGTTACTGGCCCATGCTAGGGTTTGCCAACCTTGCTGTTTCAGGCACGAACAAACATTTCACATGCTGTCAATTTAGCAAATCTATTTCCCCAATTTCCTCCCCCACCTTTTCATTGGCTGCCTTCATTAATCATCTCCCAGTGTCTCCTTGGCACGATGTGTTAATTTTTATAGGGCTTGCTCAGCAAGACTTCAACAGCACTGTGGTCCCTGGGCAGTGGAGCGTGGCCACCTTGCTGAACTGCTGAGCCAAAGGAGGTTTTGTCCCAGGGCAGGTTCCTTCATGGGACCGTTGTTGCTTCTTTTGACTTGAAAAAAATAGAGAAAACTTCCCCTGAGTGGAAGGCAGTGGAGGCATCGCATGGTTTGTAGCACTTTGGGTCTTTCTCAGCTCAGATCTTCGCATTCGGGTAGCTTGCAGGTCTCTGGCAGTGAAAGTGTTGCCATAAATCAATGAAATAAGGTGGCTTGTGGCTGAGGTAGGGGCCAATGGGGCCTCCACAGTGGCCAGATGGCTGTGGGCAGTCTGCTGCATCTCCCTCTGCTCCCACAACTTCATTTCAAGAAGCTCTTTCATGAGGATAACATCTCTTCAGGATACCTGCATGCTGATCCCACAGGAACAACCCCTGTGCTTAGAAAATGCTGCCTGAAGTGGGACTGGGGGTCCAGAAGGACTCCAGGGCTGGAGTCGTGATGGTGGTGCAGGTTAACAAGACCCTGCTGTGCTTGGAGAGGGCTCAGCTGCCTTCTGTAAAAACCACAGATCCCAGCAAAGCAAAGCAAAGTTCCATTATGCTGTGTTCTGGTGGTGCCTAGAGACACAGAGGGAGAAGGAGCCAGTGCAAGAACTACCAAGGGAATCCATGGTTCCTCAGACAGGTGGTGCAGTAGCTCCAGAGCAACATTTCTCTTTCCCCCTCAGTGAAATGCAAAGATCAGGAAAAAGAGATTTTCTAGAATGGAGACAGGAGAGTAACATCAGCTGCTGCCATGCAAGGCCATGTCTAAGCTGGCCAGTGAGGCTCTCTAGGGAAATCCAGACATGCCAAGGGCAGCTCAGCCACAATTATCTTAAACGCCTTTGCTAGGAAAGGATCAGTCACCCCCTGGAGAAACTCATCTCTTGCTCTCCTCCTACAGAAGGCAGACAGCCAGCCTGATCTTAGCAGCACATGAACACAAAGGGTTGGTGGGATTATTTGGGTCTGAAGCATTTCTTTGATCAAATGTGGGATGCACTGACAGCCCTTTATTTTGAAATGATGGAGTAGCTGGATTAGGAGTCAGTGGAAGACTGGAGCCAACCTGGCAAAGCAATTGCAAGTCTCTCTGTATGGGTGTGCAAGACAATAACTCTCCTTGCCTGGGTGACTTGGATTGATGAGCTTCTTCTCTTCCCATCTTTGAAGGATTCACTGGTCGATACCTCCCTCCTCTGGGCCACACATCCCATCAGCTGTGTGCCTGGCACCACTTCTTGTAGGTGTAAATAACCATTTCTCAGGCTGCCAGCCTATCTGCCTGGAAAACATGAGGTTCATTTCTAACATTCAGCAGGCTTCCTCTCCCTTCCCCTGCAGCCCTGTGGTGCTTACTCCTTTGCTGACCTTTTCCTTGGCACATTTGCATGTAGCAGCAGGGCTCTGACTTGGAGAAGAGCTGGAGGATGGATGCATCCTGGCTAATAGCATTCCCCTTGTTGACATCTGAGGATGCTCTTCCCATCACGGGGCAGCAGGATGCTCCATCTCCCTTTCCACTCCAAGGCCCTGTGTGCTTTTTGGAGCTGGTGAAGCGTGTGGATCTGCAGCTTAACACCACAAAACACATTCAGACACCTTCCTCCTGTGGGTGCCCTTCAAAGCTGTCTGCCCTCTTAGCACTATATCCACACCAAAGAATATATATATATTCTTTTTCCCCCTTGGCATCCTCTCAAGTGAACTGTGAGTTCTGAACACAGGCCAGTTCCCCACACCCAGGGGATGTCTCTGCTCCATCCCCAAACACTGCCAGGGCCAAGGTCCTTCTGCTGCTGCTGATCCAATGTCCAAGCCCTGCCCTCCCTGTCCCACCTCCTGGGGGAAGAGAGAGGAGCTGTTCTGACAGGTGGAGACTGCAGGGTGGACCATGCTTCTCCTCTTTCTCCCATACTAGGACAAGGAGAACTGCTACAACCTCTTGGTACCCTCTGCTAGCCACTGTTTTCTATTTGGATTCTGTCACTTTTGTTTCTTTAGCTGTGCCACAACATTTAACTGGGAGCTACTGGGAAGAAAAAAACAGAAAGACTTTTTGAGTCCCTCTCCCTGAACATTTTTCCTAAATGAGATGACCCCAGCCTGCTTTAGGAACAGTCAAACAGCTCTGAGCTGAGTTATTACAAGACACCATTGTCTGTGGGATATCTGCTGGAATCTCCTTTCCTGGAAGGGGGCAGAAAGAGGGAGGAAAGGTGATGTCACAGACCTCCTATTCCAGTGAATTGCAGAGGTTTGTGGAGGGTGATGCAGAACAAACCACTTCACAGAGAGCTAAGGGGAACCCTCCCCATGGGGCAGGGAGAACATTCACAGAGGCTGAGAAATAAACTCCCAGAAAACCTGGTGGTGGCAGGGAAGAAAGGATCAGGCTACAGGCAAATTAATTGGGACGGATGGTGATGGGAAAGGAACAGAACAATCTTCAGCATTTCCCCAGCTCTGGCCACACCTCCTGGAGGGTCACTCACCAAGCATCAGCATTAATGTCTCAACAAAAGGCACCCAAAGAGCAGAAACACAAAGTTCTGAAGCAGGTGGTGTGTCCTGTGAGTGCAGTGTCTTAATGTAGGCACTTAACTCCACGATAATATTACTGCTATTCTGCTACCACTGCTGCTCCTGTTCCAGCACTGCAGCATTTGATTCCAATTGCCACTGACATTTTCAAATGTGCTGACACAAGGAAATGGCATCTCCCACAGCTCCCTGGGAGAGCTGCTAAGAACTCCATCTCTCCCACCATGACTGGAGACTTGCCAGCAAGCTCCTCGTGCCCCTGGCTGGAAGGTGGGATGCTGACTGATGCTCATGCCTGTTTATGCCAGGCAGAAGTGGTGTTTTTCTGAAGAAACCCAACAAACAGCTTATTCATCTGGTGTCCAGCCTGCTCCCCCATGTCTGACAAGGTCCCTGACACTGCTGCTGGCTGTAGCTCTCCAGCCCATGCAGAATCCTCTGCAGTTTAATCAAGGCATGATGTGCTGATGGTAAACCTGGTCCAAGCCAAACCCTGCAGCATTTGGGTGATGTGTTGGACTGGAAGGATATTTTGCTGCCCACACTCAGGTTCTTGGAGCAGCCAGCTCTGGGAATGACATTCAGCACTGGGAACTCTTTGCTGCCTCCAGCTGTAATTTCCTGCTGGAATGCCTGGAGTGCAAACAGCTTGAGAGCCAGGCACAGAGGATTGTCAAGCAGACACAGGCTGCTCCCTTCCCTGGTTCTTCTCTGCAAAGACAAGGCTAGCATCAGGAATTTCAGTGATGGGGAAGGAGGATTTGGGTGGACAGTGTTGATTCCTTACTCCAGGAACCCATCGTGGTCTCAGTGGCTCCTGACACAGCATGAACACCAGCAGGGCACTGCCCCCTCTCTCCTGCTTGCTGTGCTCAGAGGAGCTGGGAAGTGCAGAGAAGATGCTATAACATGGGAGTGCTCTTGCTAGGCTGTGCAGCCTTCTCTTCTAGCAGAAAAAAACCTCCTGTGCCAGGAACCAAGGACAATGACGTGGGAATTTGGCATTCTGAGTCTCCAGAAAATCCTGGTGGGACTCCAGCATGCTTGGTGTTGTACATATGCATGGTAAGAACTATGGCCATGAGAACTGTGAGATGGTATTTTGCTCAAGGCTGTCCAGACCATGATTACTTTATTCAGGAAAAAAAAAAGAGCCAAATTTGACAATATTTTGTGGTCTAGACAACATCAGATAATCCTATAGGTTTGACTTGCTCCCAGGAAAGCCCAGGCAGAAAACCTCCTCATCCTCGTTCAGACCTGGGGTTTGCTTGCTTGCTTCTCTCCCTGTGACCTTCCTTTTTCTGGCCAGACCTCCACACAGACATCTCTCTCCTGCTGGCAACATCACACCAAAGTACAGAGAGCCAAAGTCCTGGAAAACCAGGGTTGTGGCTCAGCCTCTCACTCTGTGAATAAATCCAGTGCCCTCCTCAACCCAAACCACTGTGAAGAGCCAGTGGGGTTGTTTCTTCGACAGCTTACATGAAAAAGAACATTTCAAACTATGTAGCATGTTATTCTGTGGCTGCCCACTTCGCTGTCAGCTTCTTGTGGAATATACCTTTGGTTTTGCTCATCCTGTCCTGACTTTCTCCATCTAAAAGCTGGGCTAGTGAACCAGCTCTCACAACCTCTGCTCTGCATTTCCCTTGTCAGCATTCCTTTAGCCACCTTTTGCCTTCCTTAAATACAGCTCACGTGTCCCTGTCTCACCTATCTATCCATGTACCCACTAATTTTCACATTTACCTTTTATTATTCCAGTCTCTCTCTTCCTTCAGACTAACCCAACACCCTTCTGTCTCCAGAAAAAGGATCTCCAACAAATTAATCCTCCAGCTCAAACCCAGCCCCCTGCACCCTCCCTCCTTGCAGATTTTTCTGCCTGCTTATTGTACCCATTTCAAACACTACTATTCCCTTCCCTTAAATATTCCAAAGTGTGTTTGTGGGGGGGTGAGGGTTGGCTGCGTGTCTTTTGACAATGAAAGCCACAAGCTATGTGGTGGTAATAGTCTATTACATTTCTCCTCATATTTACCTCATTCAGCAATTTTTTACTTGATTCGACAATGAAAGTTAATGCTCTGGTATATATATACACATCTAGATGTATTTTCTTCTTTATTCCTTGATTAGAACTGTGAAATTTTCCCAAGACTTTAATTGAGTCAAGTGACTAACTGGGATCTTTCTGCTGGCTGCAACATTAGCTTTAATTATCTGCTAATAGCTCCAAGCATTCAGCTCAGTCTTCCAATACACAGACAAAAATGCCTTCCTAGGAGATTTTGGAGTGATAATGGACTCCTGACCACCCTGAGCAGGATGGTGGCGATGGGATGCTCTTGGGTGTGCATTGCCCCAAGAACCTCCTCTACCATGCTCATAAGGTGGTGGAGATCAGGGATGGTGATCTATACATCTATGTATATATACATTTTTTGTTGGGAAGGGGTTGGATGTGGCTGGTTGGACATGGTGATCTTAGAGGTCTTTTCCAACCATGACAACTCTGTCCTTTTTGCCCTTTCATGATGTTTGGTACTACTGACATCTCCCCCTTGTCTCCATGGACTCCCTCCAGTCTGTCATGGGCTTCTGCTGGTCCACGTCATCTCCTGTGCTTGGATCTCTCCATGGAAGCCAAGAGGAGGGTGTTCCATTCCTACCAGAGCCATGTCAGCCCCCAAGGGACAGCTTCACTCAGTGTTTGTGGTGGGCTGAAGAGAAAAAAAGAGATCATGATCTAAACATTTCATGGGGACACATCAGTCGCAGTTACATTTTTCTGATGCACAAAATTTTGAAACCGTTTGTTTCCATTCTCTCCTTTCGTTTCAAAGCTGTTCAAGCCAAGATAAGACAAGAATGGCTCATTACAACTTTTTGGGGTTGTTTTAGTTCTCTTTTAAATTTTCGTGCTTTTAGGGTCCCTTTATTGTTGGAAACACAGAGAATTCCAGATGTGAAGCCTTCTGTTGCAGGCTCAGCGAGGTCTGACTTCTCCAAAACAAAATGACTCAACAGGAGTGGAGTGAGCAGCTTCAACAGAATAGGGTCAGAATTTTCATTACTTTTGAAATCTTCTAGCTTGAGCTTTTTATTGCGTTTTTAATCATATTTCTATTGTTTTTAGGTTACTTTGATGGCTAAAAAAAAAAAAAAAAAGCAAAAATATCTGTTTCCCAGGGATCTCGAATTTAAATCCCAAGTATTTTTACAGAATTCATTCAGTGCTGTTGGGATGTGTTTTGTTGACATTTTAAACAAAAAACCTAACAGCTGCACCACTGAGATTAAAAATAGGCATTCACATAGTTTGTTCTAGAAGGTTCAAGAACCAAGATCTGGAGCAGATTCACATCCTCTCTGGAGCCACTCAACAGCTCTCAGCTCTCCATTCTTTATGAAACTAAAGGGGGGAGAGAGTGCCCTATCCCACCTGGAGTTTCATGGGTCTTCCAGGTCAGACTGGAAATAGTTTTGAAGCTGTGAAAGCTCCAACCCTTCTCCCACATTTTCACTCTTCAATGTTTTGTACCTGAGTTAAGAATGGGAAACAGAGAATGAAGCTCTCTGCATGTTAAACAGAGAGGTAAGAAAATCCCAGAACCAAAACCCAGATCCTTTCAGCGTCCAGAAAGAGCTGAACAGTTCAGCAGCAAGGTACAGCTCCACTCTTTGCTCAGATTAGAAGTGGGTGACCACTTTTTCTGGGTGTTTAACCCAAGTGTGACCTGGGCATCAGGGCACCCAGATGAAAGCGTTCCTGTTGCTCTCTAGTAAGTAGTTAACAACATGCAAACACCTGCATTTATGGCAGTTTTGAAAATCAAAATGATTCAGTTTGAACCCAGATGCAAGCCTCAAATGTTTCAGGTGCTGCCCCAGGAGTAAAATGACATTTGTAATTCCGATAGTACCATGGCTTCTTGTTCACTCAAACAGGAGGCAAGAGCTTATATTCTGACAGCAACACTTGGAGAGTCCTGCCAAGCTGGGAAATATCAGAAACTGCAAAAAAAAACAACAACAAAAAAACCCAACAAAAACCCAACAACAAACAAACAACAAAACAAAACAAAACAACCCAGAGAGAGAGGAAAGGACCTCAGGAGGTCAGTGGGTCTTGCCTCTGCCTCAAGTCAGAAAATGCTGCCTAAACCAAGCCTGGCAGATGTTTGTTTAAACTCCTGAAGCCTTTTAGCAGTAGAAGCTTTGCACCTTCCCTGGGCAATCAAGTCCAGCACTTCACAATGCCAGCTGTAAAGACAATCTTTCTAATGTCTAACCTGAATCTTTCCTGCTGCAATTTAAGCCCATTTCTCCCTCGCTTGTTCAAAAGGGCCATGAGGAATAATGAATTCTTCTCCTATTCTTTGCCTTTTTTGTATCTGAAGATTGTTATCTTGCCATCTCCTTTTCAGGCTAAACAGTTCCTATGTATTCATTTTACCTTTATGCCATGTTTTGAGGGTTGCTGATAGTCCCTATCACCATCCTCTGAATGCCCTCCTGCTGGTCCACAATTTTCTTAAAAAGCATAAAAAACCAGATGCACAAGTGGCCTTCCTGGAAGAATCACCCACATGCCTTGTGGCTGGTGGTGTTACTTATAGCTTCTCCATATATTTGCATTTTTCCTATGCTTGGCATTGCTGAATCCTGCCTGGCTTTACATCAGCAACAAACTCCCCATCCTTTCCTGCACAACATCTGCCCAGCCAGCTGCTCTCCATCCCATGGTTAGGGATCACCCTGCCTAGCTGCAGGCTTGAAGCTTGTCCTTATTCAATCACATCCTCTTTTTCTTCAGCTTGATGCTCTGATGTAACACGTTTGCCTTGTACACAGACAACATTCTCCAGGATATTTGGAGCTCTTCCCATCATTATACAGCCCACCAGTTCCATAAGCCTCACCTTGATCCTGCTGTCTGTGTCACCAAAGAACCCATCAGATCACAGCAGAGAGAGAACAGGTCCCCAGGCAACACTCACCCACCCTTTTTGGTTTAGACATACATTCTCTAGCTGATCTGGAAAATTTAAATAACCCCTCTACAAGTCAAAACTGCCCATGTTGGTGGAGCTGAGAGCTTACATCTCCCATCCCTCCTCATTTCTACACCTCCTGCTGCCCTCAGGATTCCTGATGGGCAAGGAATTGCTTGTTGCAACTTTATCCCATCCCTGTGGCTCACAACAAAAGCTGAGAAGCTCCTGAGAAACACATTCTGAGCAGCCAAGGGGCCCAGAAGTTTTGTGCTGTCTCTTGATGCAGCTCTGCTCACTAAGAGCTGCCCATGAAGAAATGAGGTTCAGGCATCTGGTTTGTGAGATACCAAAATGCTGCTTTTTCTCCCCCTTCCCTTTTCCATTTAAATGCTAAATACACGAAAGAGGAAACCTCTCCAAAAACAAAACAAACATGAAACAGTCTGCAGAGCAGCAAGTTAAAATCCTTCCAAATGTCAGCTGTGCCTGAGGAAGCCACTTCAGGACAGGATTAAGTGCAAAACTGGGCTGAAAAGCCTGAAATAAGGTGGATTGTTCAGAAAAAGCCATAAAAACCTCCTAGTTCCTTTGCAGTCCTGGACACATTCAGTTTCATAGCTCAAGTTGCAATTCTGGAATAAGTGTCAAGACAAACTGGATCCAAGTTCCAGCCAAGTTTTATCATGTTTTCCATCCAAGTTCCTCATGTTTTATCAGGTCCAATTTTCAAGCAGGTCAGGACCTCACTGCCTTGGCCATTGAGTCTCACATGAACATCTTTGGACTCAGTCCCCGTCCAGAGCCTGATTATTAAGAAAGCCAAAGAAAACCTGGCCCTTCATTTCTGAGGAGTCTGGAGCCCAGCTTCCTGAGCTAACACCCCACTGTAGCTTTACACAGTATTTATCATCAGCTCATCACACTCCCAGTGACTCCAGAATGCATTTGGATGAACAGTGGGGATATGAATGAAACCTTCAAGGTCTTGGTCACCCTCCACTCCCTCTAGAGAGAGGTTGGGGTGACTCTCTTGGAGTTTATCCCTTGCTTTTGGACACCTAAACTAGGACAGATGATTTCCAGACCCATCTGCCAAGCCAGAACATCTAACATCTGAACATCTAACCTACTCCTAGTTGTGCTGCCTCAGAGGAAGCCACTCCCCAGGTCCTTGGGTTTCTCTATCCTACAGATTTCCCTTAAAGTACCTTTTCTGTCTTTTTACTAGTTTTATTTTGTGGAGTTGTTATAATCCAGCGACGTCTGCCCCTTGGTGGTAAAGGTAAAGCTAAGGTCAGGCTATTTTGCAAACAATAAAGATCTTATTAAACTTGTCAAAGAACAGTGGGAGCTTTACCCTGGCGTAAAGCTAAATTTCCCCTGGAAATGTCACCAGCCCAAAGAAGCCCTGAAGCACAAGGACTCTGTTCAAATTCTGTATGCAACTTCCTGATAATTATGTACCCTAAGGAATATCATATTCAAAAAAGATGAAGGCTTGGTGGATTTAGGTAGGGAGGGTGCTGAGAAGGAGTTTGGAAAGATAACAGTCTGATTTACTGAAAAGAAAGCTCTCACATCCCAAGCAGCTCAAGGTGGCTTCTTTTTTTTTTTTTTTTTTTTTTTTTTTTAACAAAGTCATCCTGCTATTATGTTCTCTGCCACACAGAACATTTAATATCAAACTTGGCCATAAGTTGTACACCAAGTGAATGATGATGGTTACAGAGAGATCTGCTGGGAAACCAGGTAGTGCTGAGGGGAAGTAGAGCAGATCGGGGGGGCAACAGTCAGGGGAGGATTTGGGCAAATGCCACTTGTCAAGTGTGCTGGAAAAACACATTTCTATGTGAAAATCAGCATTGTTCATCCTTCTGTTGGCATCTGGGCACGTTTGCAGCTACAGAACTCACTATTCCAGCAGCAAGGACTGGAGCAAAGTCAGAAATGGGTCCAACATGGTCAGTGCTAAACCCACTGTGGAATGAACCACAGAATCCCAGACTGGATTGGGTTGGAAGGAACCTTAAAGCTCATCTCATCCCAATCCCCCTGCCATGGTCAGGGACACCTCCCACCAGCCCAGGGTGCTCCCAGCCCCATCCAACCTTCAACACTGCCAGGGATGGGGCAGCCACAGCTTCTGGGGGCAACCTGGGGCTCAGCACCCTCACACCAAACAATTTCTTCCTAATGTTTAGCCTAAATCTTCCCTGTTCCAACTTCAAACCTCTCCTCCTCATCCCATCACTCCAGAACCTTGTCAAAAATCCCTCCCCAGATTTCCTGTAGGTCCTCTCCAGGTACAGGAGCACCTCCTCATGCCTGGCCCCAACCATCCCCCATGGGACACCAAGGACCAGTGAAACCATCCCGGCCCTCCCATGGAGATGGAGCCAGTGAAACCCAAAGCCAGGCAGGATCTGCAGAAAGCTCAAGCCTGGCCCCTTCCAACCCAAACCATTCAATAAATCTCTCATTTCTTTGGCCAGCAAGAAGATCCAACCTTAGAACTAAAAACCAAGTGATAAAAATGTGTTAATGATGGAAAACTGCAAGGCTTTGAAGCCAGACCTGGAGGACATGAACTCCCTGGGGCTTCCTGTGCTTCCCCTCTCCCAGCCAGGTTTGGGCTGCAAGGCACAAGGGTCAGAGTGAGCAAACAAATTTCACTTCAGCCTGGTGGTTCCCATGGCCAGATCTGAGTGGAAATCAGGTTTTGCTTTGGGCTGGCCAAGTATCTCATAACATGAGAACAAGCTGATGCATAATCAAGTTAAGGTTTTGATCAAAATTTTTGCATGTTTGGTCACTCAAAATTCTGCATTAATTATGGTTCATGGTGTTCTAGAAAAGCAGTGTTTTGTTTTGCTTCCTAGTTTTTTGGTGACAGCCTAGGTAAATATAAAACAATTTCTGAAAGGAAACCTGAGGAAGCAAAGCTCTGCAACCATTGGAGCTGAGCTTTCTAAATGCTTCAGAATATTTTGAAGGGGGAGATCCAGTAGGGGCTCAACAAACATTTTGGTGTAACCAAATCTGCTCCTTGTGCAGAATCCCCCTGCTCCCACCNTTACTAGAAAAGCTGTTAAGAGGATGAGTGCTAAACACCTGACCATCTCCAAAATAAATCACTAAGCATTAAAAAAAAACCCCAAAAAACCCAAAACAAAACACAACAAACAAACAAACAAACAAACAAAAAACAAAAAACAAAACAAAACAAAAAAATCCCCCATGGTAAAGAATACCCTGATGTCTCTGGTGGCACCTCTGGCTTCTTTCCACTGTGAGATCTTTCCAAACCCAACCCCCAGGAACCAGAACAAAGAGTCCTGTCCTCAAACTTCATGTCTGCAAGGACACCCTGGGATCCACACTGCTGGAGGCAGAATATAACCTGGTCCCACCAAGAAGAGGAGGGTGATTCCCAGCCAAGGAGAATCAACCCCAATTTCTGCCCACAGGTCATAAAATTCACACCTAATTTTCCCTGTGCCACCTGGAAACAGACAAAATACTGTCAGGCAAAACTTAGGGGTTCTTTCTACTACAAAACTGTGGGTTGGGATTGATGAAATAGGCTCTGAAAGTTCCCCTATAGTTGCAAAAGAAATGGAAACAAAAATACAAAAGGCTTAAAATAAAAAGCTATTTGCTCTTAATTTTTTTTAATATCTTTTGCTTCACTGGAAAAACAGAAAAAATTTCAATTCAAGTTATCGCAAAATGTGATTTTTTTTTTTTTTTTTTTTCCATTTGGCCATTGAACCAAAAAATGTGGAGTCTCTTAGCTCTCCTGGGCACCTATTTCTGTTCAATTGTTTTGGTTCATTGCCCCTATTTTCAAGAGACAGCACCAGCTTTCTAATTGTATCTGCAGTGTTTGTGAAGACACTGAGCAGAAGATGCTGGCTACTCTGGCTGATTATAGGTTGTTTTGTTTTAGGGTAGGAAAAAGGAATAATCACTGGTCCATGCCAGCTATAATTTGTGTCTCCATTCTACATTCAGATCCACCAAGTATTTGCATTTTATGTCATTAGACAGGAATCCCAGACAGTGCTCATTTTACAAAAAAAAAGTTCTTTCAGAAAATGCCATTTTATGATCAGTGAGATGTGGCTCAGGAACATGTTGACTTCATCATACCTTTATTTGGGTTTTTTGTTTGGTTTTTTTTTTTTTTTTGTTTTTTTTTTTTTTGTTTTTTGTTTTTTGTTTTTTGTTTTTTGTGTTTTGTTTTTGTTTTTGTTTTTGTTTTTGTTTGCTTTTTTTTTTTTTTCCATTGGCATTATGATGATGTTCAGTTTTAAAAATAGAAATGTCATCACGTCCAAAAGGTTTGAGTGACCCTAAGGCTATTGATCTTAGATTTTCTGAGGAAATATGGAGAAATGAATGCCATCCCAGAACTGAAAAATAAAAAAAAGATCAACAAATTGTGAAGTCTCTTAAGCCTGGGCAACATGATTCCTACACAGGTTTAAAAATCCCTACCAGGAGAAAAGTCAGCCCAGGATTTGAATGGGGGTTTTAGCTTAGATGAACCATTGTGGAGGCATGGACTGAGGTTCTGGTGGCACCTGAGTCCAATGAGACACTTCCAGTGGCTCTCCCCACGCTGGTGGCATCACCGTCCTGTGCTCACACAGCAGCACCCAAACAGCTCCCCTTCCAGCTTCTGCCCCCAGTTTGGGCTCTTTGTGGGGTCCCCAGAGCACCAGCCAGAGGGGACCAGTGCACAGCAAAATCAGCCTCATGGCCCCTGAATTCTCCCTGGATTCCAAGCAGTGCCTTGCCCAGGGGAAGGACCGGGGGTGTTTTCCTTGCCCTCTTGCTCAGATCTCTGGGCATTGCTGCTCACTGAAGCCCAGTCCACCATCTCTTCTGCATCTCCTAAAATACCATAAGCAAACCACCCCAAAAGTCACAGAATCCCGGGATGGTTTGGGTTGGAAGGAACCTTAAAGCTCATCTCATCCCAATCCCCCTGCCATGGGCAGGGACACCTCCCACAGCCCAGGGTGCTCCAAGCCCCATCCAACCTTCAACACTGCCAGGGATGGGGCAGCCACAGCTTCTGGGGGCAACCTGGGGCTCAGCACCCTCACACCAAAGGATTTTTTCCTGAGATCTCATCTCAGTCTGTCCTCTTTAAGCTTAAAGCCATTCCCCCTCATCCCATCCCTCCAGGCCCTTGTCCCAAGTCCCTCCCCAGCTTTCCTGGAGCCCCTTCAGGCACTGGAAGGTGCTCTGAGGTCTCCCTGGATCCTCCTCTTCTCCAGGCTGAACAACCCCAAAACTCAGAGGCTGCTCTCACTGCAATTCTCTGCTCTTTACACCTCTCACACAACATTGCATCACTCTCACAGATAATAAATACCCCAGCTCTCCCCCCAGCTCTTAGATCTCTGCTTCCCAGTGCTTTGACAGCTATTCTTCCCCCCCCCGACAAAAACCCTTTTGTCAAAACACCAGCTTTGATTTGAGCCAAGTGAAATAAAAATTGGCGTGTGAGTGACAGGAGCCCAAACAGATGCAGGGTTTGGCAGACTGAGGTTACAGAGAATGAGCAAATAAATAGAGACACCAGGGCGGTCAAACGTGTCACTGCCACATCCAGAATAACTAGCTGGGGGAGTTGCTGTGGCCAGGCTGGGTATTTAAGGCTTCTGATTTGAACCTTCTGATCATCAGCCAAGTGACTTAAGGTAATTTTTACCTTTCAGGGCTCAAATTTGAAGCCCCTCATTTTCAGATGCTTTCCAACAGTTCCCTGCCCCTCTGAGCTTCTTGGTGTTGATCTGAAAAGATGTCAAGAACTCGCAGAAACCTGAAGGAGGAAGATGGAGTGGAGCAGCTGCCTGTTTTCTGCTCGGCATCAGCTCCTGTTTCCCTCCTCTCAGATTTCAAAGGGACTCCGGGCTTGCCAGGGAAGACACAAACAAAAATGTGTAAACATTTGTGGGTGCAAACGAGGACTCCTGCCCTGGCAGAAAGAAGAAAGGCAATTGAAAGCTCAGCTTTCTTTTTCTTTCTGCAGAAAATGAACTTGCAGACAAAGGAAAATCGTCAGCCATTCCATCTTAATTACCAAAAGGAAAATTTCTTCTTTTGATTCACATTAAGCCCTTCAAACCATTTGCCTCAAATTCCAGGGTCAAGCTGAACCTGAGCAAGTCATGAAATAGTGACCAGCAGGTAAACGCAGGGAGAAGAAACTTCTCATGTGTTATTGCTTGGTGCCCAGTTTCAGATGGGCCTGTCTGGGGACAAAAAAAAAAAATAAAAAAATTACATTTTTTTTGTTCCCCAAATGACATAATTTAGAGCATAATGTGTCAGGGTGAGACTTCATTCAGTCAAAGGACAAACTTTTCAATAGCTCTTAAAGCCTCCCTGGCTCAGGAAGTTGGGATAGCTAATGGTAGCAATACAGCTGGCAGGCTGCAGGCTCTATCAGGTGTATCTGCCCACTGCCTCAAGCCTTGCACCATGCTTGGTTTCCTATCAAAGATGGGATCTGCAACCTGCAGGAGAAATCTTGATCCAACAGTGGTCAGCTGTCATCCTGATCCTCTTCTCCAGGGAAATTCAGGATGCTGCCACGTGCGAAGGAGCACCTTCAGCTCCTGATGTTCCTCCTCACACGTGGTTCTGGTTTGAAAGAATTCATCAGCTTGCTTTCCCCAAGAACTCTATGACTTCATTTACCACCCCCTGCCACAGGGAGGTTGGTTTTCTTGTTGTTGCTGTATTTTGGGTTTTTTTTAACAAGTGGGTGAAAGAAATTCAAGCTGTGCTGCTCAGTTCCAGAGACAAGCAGGACAAGCCAAGCCTCTGATTTTGGTGACTCCAACCCCACGTCCTGCAAGTGCTATTTGCAGAGCTGCTTTAAAGCTGGAAATCAACATGCAGTTACTTTTTACCATGAAAATGAACATTTCAGCCTCTTCCACTAAAAGGGAAAGAGGAATTTTCAAGTCACCTGCCATTTAAATAGCATCTCACACACAGTCACTAATTTAATGCAAATCTCGTACGGCTTCCTTGTATTTGTCATTTCAGTGCATTTTTGTGCTTGTAGTTTTTATGCTAATGATCCTGCTCCCTCACTAACTAGGTCTTTATACCTATCATTCCAGTGATGCTGGTAATTACACAGCTATGTATGTAGATCTGGGAGAGCTCAGCTCCCTGTCACCTCTTTTTTTAATCCCTGCCTGAGAAGTGAGTCCTCACTGCCAGCCTGACAGGGGAGGGGTTTGTTTGCAAAATGGCTTTTACTGCAACTCAAAGTCTGATCAATAGAAAAATTCCAGCAAAGGTTCCAGGTGACAATAAACAGAACCCTGGGGATTTGGGGAAAAAAACAAACAAACAAACTGGAAAACCTGAGGATGGAAAATAAGGACACAAAGCCTTGCTCTGCTCTTCAAAATAAATGTCTCTTGTGGTGTCAGGCATGGACCTCTTGCAGCAGCACAGCCCATACTAGCTGTGTCCAGGATTAAAGCATGTCAGGGGTTTGTTGATCAGAAGCCATTTGGCCAAGGAGAGAATGGATGAATCTGGACAGGGTGGAGGTGAAGTGAGGGTTCCATTGCCCTAAACCCCACTTGCAAGTGGAAGGAAGAAGAGAACACAGAGAAGAGCAGTGAGAAGGGATGAGAGTTGGTTGAAATAATCATTTACAGGAGAGAAAAGGGCAAGCAGCCCAGAGTGCCCAGGACACCCTGTGCTCAGTGCCCAGCATGGTTTTCTGCAGTATTAAACCTTGCTGCATGACTGCTGGAACAGAGGGTGTGTCCATCCCACCCCCCTAAACCCTGCAATTGTCCACCTGGCAGCCCAAAGTTTTAAGAGCCATCAGATCATTCAAGTTGGAAAAGACCTTGAAGATCATTGAGTTCAACCATAAACTTAACATTGCCAAGGCCACTCCCACCCCATGTCCCTCAGCACCACATCCCCAGGCTCCAGGGATGATGGGGACTCCAGCCCTGCCCTGGGCAGCCTGGGACAGGCCCTGACAATGCTTTCAGGGAAAAATATGTCCTAATATCAAACCTAAACCTAAAGGTGAGTCTGCTTAGAGACAGCTGCAGCAATTGGGGGTGCTGGGATTTGCTGGGCTGAGGAGCACCCTCAAGCTCCCAGGACAGCCAGAAAGACCTGGGCAGCCCACCCAATACTCGTGTTTTCATCCCCCAGCCAACACCACCAGTTTGCTCAGCATCAGTAACTGCTCTGCTGCTCCTTCTTCTACAGTTCCAAAATAATTTCTCCCTGGAGTAAGGGCGTGGAGCTCAATCCCAGTTGCCACTGGTGTATATGAAGACCAACCCCACTGCTTCAGCAAAGCTCTGCCCGGCTCAGGGCTCTCCCCTTGGCTCCTCCTGGATCCTCCTCCCTCCATCACAACCCAGCAGCTATCACAGTGCTGCAGGAGGACTCTTTGCAAGGGGACTTGAATAAACTCAGTGACAGCCTGAACTGAAACATGACACACAATCATTTCCAAGAGCACGTTGAGAAGAGATTAATGGGCAGCTCTGGAAAAAAAGAAAAAATAATAAAAAAAAGAAGTAGAAAATTTAATTTTGTCCTTGGTGCTCTTGATGGAAGAATTGTCTGTAACTTACTGAAACTTGGGGGGAAAGCTGAGATGAGGAGCTGATGGATTCAGTCTCCTCGTGGATCAGGCAGCTGAAAGCAGCTGGGATTGAGGATGACTTCCCCACCCTTCTGCTTTGATAGAGATAAGACTGCAACACACTTCAGCTGAGGAGGCATCCAGGCTGCTGGAAGGTGACTGGAAATGCTGCAGAGGCTGCAAGCACAGAGTGTAAACAGCAACATGGGGAGAAAATAATTGAAAAGAGTCTGGCAGGCAGAACAAGGAAGGTGGGAGAGGTCAGCCCTGTGTGCTGGCTTCTGCGAGGGGTATGAGGAGAAACCTCAGGGATCCTGGCAATTAAAACCCTGGCACTGAAGAGTTCCTGCCTGCATTATGGAAACAGTTCAGAACTTGAAGTCAAATCAGGCACCTTCTGTACTTGGCACAGTGCAAACGTGTAAGGAGAGAGACCAAACAAAGAGCTTAAAGAGGCAAAACCTGGGAAAACTGAGGCACAGAGCAGCAGGTGATTTGCTGAATGATTGTGGAGCAGAGCATCTTTTTTTCCTGCTTTGCAAGCCAGTGCCTTCTGCATTTGTTTGTGGAGCTCTTTGGAAGTGCTGAAACATGCACCATCACCTCCTGCACCATCACCTCCTGCACCAATACCCCATCATCTCCTGCACCATCACCTCCTGCACCATCACCCCAAAGACACACCAACCCTTGGGCTGGCACAGGAATGGGAGGTGCACCCATGGTGTCTCAAGGCAAGACTAGTGAAGGAAGGGACCAGGAGAGCTGCTGAGGCTTGGGATGGAGGATGAAGTGGGCCCAGGGCTTACCCAGGGCACTTCAGCTCTTTCTGGTTTCGGATCTTGCTCCTCAGCTGAAGAGCAGACCCCCTGGTGCTGTCAAAGCTGTTTAAACATTTAACAGCTCCTGAAGTCCACACACGGGATGCTGAGAGCATGTGAAAGAGACTTTTAATCTGAACTGGAGAGCAGCCAGAAACCAGTGTTTGGGCTGATTTGCATGAAATGTAGATAAGCACCATCAGCATCTTGAATTCAGATGAGGCACTTGAGCTACTGAATGGCAATTCAGGGGCTACAGGGAGAAGGTGCAGCAAAATATCCCCACAGACTGATGTCCAGGGAGTCCACCTCATACCCTAATACCTTCAGGTTGTGCTGACCCATCACAGAGCCACGGGACTCTCCCTGACTCGTGATTTCCAGCCACATCAAGAGGTCACTGCCAGCTTCTTCACCCTGCAGAAAGGACCTGGTGGGAATGGCTGGCAAGTATGGAGCAGTGAAGAACCCCACCCAGAAGTGGAAAGAAGGTGGTGAAGAGGCTGAGCCTGGTGTGAGCTCACCACCTGTACCTGCTACAGCCTTTGAAACAGTTCCAGAAAGGGCTGGGTCCATGACAGACCTGTGTCTGCAAAGAACCTCTGGGAAGAGCCAAGCTACACTGGGATTTCCTGTCGAGTGGACACTCTGATGTCTAATACAGGTTGACACTCCACCACAAACATTATCTCTCACCTCTACTGAACTGAACTGGTCAGAACTGACCAAGAGGTTTGAAAAGAGGTGATGGAGAAAGACATGGATGCTGCACAGGCACCAGCAGGAGCGGGCACAGGCAGGAACAGACGTGGGGCATGTTGGCACAGCCAGTGTTTCCTTAGGCAGTCATGGTTAAAGGCTTCTTCCCCTCCCTCCTATTTTTGTTTAAAAGGTCCATTTAGTTCCTTTTGATTTTTTAAAAAGGCATTCACTGTACAATCTGAGCAACTTGCAACAATGATCAAGAAACTTTTTAGAAAAAACACAAACCCCTAAATCCAGCAAATTAATCTGTTATGTACACAGCAATGATTTCCCTAATAAAAGAACTGGGTAATGTATCAAATAGTGTCTTTTGCTCGTTTACTCAATAGTGTCTTTTGCTCATTTACTTGACAAGTGCAATTTATTTTAAATATTCACCCTAACGTTTTACAGCATTCTAGCAAATCCACTCCAAAAGTTCATGAACACTCAGCAACGAGAGAAACGGTCACAGTTCTGTGCTGTTGCATCTCATGGTGAGAGCAGAAGGAAAGAGAAAAGGTAGCAAGAAAGGAGGATAGATTTTTGTGAGTGCTAAAGGAGATTATTAAGGCTTCACTGAATTATTACATTCACTCAAAGGTTAGAAAAGGACCAACTTCAGAATACCTTCAAATCTTTCTTTCTTGAGGAGGAGACAAAGAAAGAAACGAAATACAAATGAAATTAAATCAAATGAGTTCCTGGATAGCTTAATCTGGTATTTTACCCCCATTTCAAAGACCCCTCAGGAGACTAAGGCTGACTCAATAAGCCTGAGAGATGTTGTGGTTGAAGACTGAACTGCCTTGATGAAAGCACAACTTGGCTGGGGCTGCATTAGCCCAGGAAACATGTTCCAGCATCTTAAAAGGAGTCTTTTAACCCATTCTTGAAATGGAAAGAAAGGATCAGGCAGAAGACATTCATGAAGGGGGAGGGGGACTAACTGAGGAGACAAGGAAAAGGCAAGAGTTTAACTGCTGAAGCTAAGGTGAAGGCAGATGCTTGAAGTCAGGAGGGAGAACCTTCTGCATCTCCAGTGCTGTGGTTTGCAGCATCTGACAGGGGCAGCCTGCTCCATGGTTCCACTCCCCTCATGGGAAAGAACTTTTTCCTCACATCCACTCTAAATCTGCTCCTCTCTGATTTCAAACCATTGCCCCTCATCCTCTCACTCCAGGCCCTTGCCCACAGCCTCTCTCCAGCCTTCCTGTAGCCACCCCAGGTACTATTTTGGTGCTGCCTGGGTCTCCTGATGGGTCTCCCTTGCAGGGAGTTGCCCTCTGAGCCCTTCCTAGAGAGAAGGATGTCTCGTGTCTGAGAATGTCCAAGCTTGCCCACTGGAACCCACCATGGACTCAGCTGCTGGGCTGCTGACAGTGGCAGATGGTTGTGGTCCTCCCTGGGTCTCCCCTGATAAAACCTGTTGGATTCACAATTCCAGCAAGGGGAAGGGACACAATTTCCTCTTGCAGAAGAAGGGATTAACCCCCTCCTCTTCCCTAGGGAACACTGTTGAGACATCCTAAACCTTCTGCAGGGTCAGTATCTGCTATGAAGAAACATTAAACCCTCCCCAGGGTCTACCCTGAGCCATGGGGACCATGAGGGACCTTCTCTCTGTGTTTCCCCAGACTCCTGGGGACCAAGATCTCTCAAAGCTCCAAAAACCCCAGTTTCCAACCAAAATCAGCTTCATCATGGTTTGAACCTGGACAAGGAGAGGTTGAGTGTGAACCACTCATCTGCACATGGCTTGAACTCCTTGGAGATCAAGAGAAGAGAGGTCAGATGCTCCCCAGCTCTTTTTTCAGCTGTGGAAGCCTGAGCACAAACTGCTATTCCTCCCCCACCACACCCAGCTTTGAAATACATCTTTTATGGCCCCCCCTAGGAAGGTGCAAGATGACATGGATTCTGGCTTCCTAACAGAAGATGCCTGGTGTGCTGCAGCTCAGAGAAAATTCTTTGGGGAAATCTGCCTGTGTAGGACTCAGGGAATGCTCAGGAAACTGTTCACATCCAGCATTTTCTTGCTGAGAGTGAGCACAAACTTTTCCACACAGACTGGTAAATTCCTGACTTTGGAATAAAAATGTAGGAGCTGTTTTCAACAGCTGGATGGGAAAACATGTTTTTCACATGTTGGACCCTTCCTCTCACTTCCCTACAATGAAGAAACGACACAAATGGGCTCTTATTTCACCCAAATAAATAACAACCAAGTTTCCAGACTCCAGAAACCAGCCACTTCAATCAGCTGATATTTTTTTTTTTCTGCTGATTTTTGTGCTTTTGATAACATTTTCAAGAAAATGTTTCCCTGCGAGGCTCCTGTCACGGGCACAGTTACACTGATTTGGTGATAGCAGCAGGGGTAGCAGACGAGTTTGTGAGCTTTGGTCTTGGGCTTTTTAAAGTTTGGAAAAGCTCCAGACTGCTCTGGTGGGACAGAAGAAGCTGCCAGGACTTTGTCTGGGGGGGGTGGCTCAATATTTTGCCTTCTCTTCTGCCAGTTGTCACCCAGGCAATATCTCAGGCCACAGGCATCTATTTCCTCTAGAGACCCCCTTAAGATCTTGCCCACAAACCAGCCCTCTGTCCCAACCCTTCAACCAAGAGTGGGGAGGAGAAGGGCACTAAACCTGAGCCCCGACCTCAGATGAGAAGTCCCCACCTTCAGGTGAGAATTTTTTTTATGTTTACAGCCCTATGTTGAGAATTGCCACTCCAAAGTAATGAAAAGCCCAGCTCAGCCAGGAGCTATTCATGAGCATGGGCTCTCTGAAGGCAGGAAAGCTGCTGGCTGGGAAACCTCCATTTATCTTCTTGAGTGTTTACTCTGAAGGGAGGGCCTGTGTGGCTGATACTTCTGAAATCAGGTTATTTATCTTGGTGCTTAAACGTGGATCTAGAGATCTCCTTTCCCCTTCCCCACTTTGGAAAGTTTTAGTGAAAACTTGTGATAATCCCCACAGCCACTCTGGCAGACCTTCCCCATTTGGCAGTCAAAGATTTTCAGCTTCAGGTTTGGATGGAAAAAAAAAAAGATAACCTGTGTCATGGTGAAAATTTCCATGGCAAAAATAATTTTCTCATTAAATATATTTTAAAAACCTTGAAGTGATCAGCAAGTCCGGTAGCAACAGCAGCCAACTGTTGTGATACTTATGAGAAATATTTCAGTTTCTGGATCAACTTTTGCAAGGCCCATCCCCACCACAAGAAGCAAACCCAGCCATCCTATGAACAACCAATGCTCATTCCAGGCTGAAGGCTCTTGTGAGCTCCACTGAAGTGAAATGGAAACCCAGGCACTCCAATGGGGGATTGGGACAACCCCCCCCTTGCTCAGGAACTGCAAAATCCTTCATCAGCTGGCCAAGAGGGAGCTTGTTTGAATTGCACTGACACAGATTCAGACAGCAACAACACGTAACTGATAGCAGGAGGAGAGGGAAGATGCCAGGGAGGATGTACAGCCTCCATCACTGCGAGAACCATGGAGGGAAAATGTCTGTCAGGGACAACCTAAGTAGCATTGATCCAGCTGTGGATAGAGAGGTGGAGTAGGTTACTTTTTAAAGGTGTTTCCAGACTTATGATCTGTTGAGTATCAGTAAATAAATATTTGATGGGGAAGGAGGTGGAGTTAAGGGGTAAATCCCCCACATTGCTCACAGCCTCCAGGACTGAAATCCATGCTTTGCTTCATGGCAGGGTTACAGAGTGTGAATGGCAACGTGCTCCTAAGCCTGGGCTAGGACTCGTTTATAATTGAGATGGCTTTGCCTTGACAGTGCTTAATGATGCTTTGAGAGGGGCTGATGGCTGCTGAGGGGTGAGGGAAGCTCCTCTGGGCACGGTGCTGATGCAGGAGGGAAAACAGGGGATTCACTGATGTTTTCATTCTGTCCCCTCCCTCCTCCCCCTCCAACTCCAGACTGAACATGACAGTTCACTGCAGGTGCCTGAAGGAGATTTCTGGCCCTGATAACTCAATTCCCCCCCCTCACTGCTGCTCTCCCCACCAGCCCGGGTGATGCTGATGCCTTTTGGTTCCTCACCATCTGAGTCACTGGATGGCTGATGCTGAGGGGGAACATTACTTTCCCAGAGTCCCCTCTGTGCCAGCTCTGGTCTCTGTCATCTGTCCCCATGTTGAATTAAAGATGGGAAAAAAGAAGAGCTGTGTTCCCCCACCTCTCCATGCCTTGATCTCAGTCCCATTGAATGCAATTTAGGCCCAGGAAGCTGAAATCTTGTTTAACTTCATTGGGAGCTGAGAGCTTTTGAACATCTTTGACATGGCCTGACATTTAGGGACCTGGCTGTCATTTCATGTAGCAAAATGCCTCCGATTCCTTCTTCAACTGGGGGGCAGTGGGAGGGAACCAGAGCAGCACTTCCCCATCAAATTCCCAATTAGAAACCCCACGAAAACTCCCCACCTACCTAGAGGCTCAATTATCTCCACTAGAAACAAACTTCATGAACATAAATGATCAGAGCTTTGTCAAGACTGAGTCTGATTGTACAAAGCAGTGATGAGACAATTTCCTCTGGGGATGCCAGGTTTCCAGCCCAAAAAGTGACAATGGGGCAACCTCTAGTTGGGTCTCGTGTCCAGAACCAACCCAGGGGAGAGGTGGCTCTGCTGTGTGCCAGACCCTGTCCCAGCTCCCCCCAAAGCCTCTGCTCCTCTCTTTTCAATAAATACCAAAGAGATGAGGTCCTACCAGAACAGAGTGGGGGTGCTGTGTGAGATGGGGAACCAAGTTCTTTTGAGTGCAAATATAGCAGCACCATGTTACTGATCAAACAAGAATTTCTTCCTTCTGGCTAGCCAGTCCTCACAGTTATTCAAAAGCTTTAGAATTGTTTCAGGCCAAGACCTAAGGCAAACTCACTTTGTCTTCTGAAAAAAAAAAATAAAAAAAAATCAGAAAATCCCCCCTCCCAAAAGCTGCTCTGACGTGGATGTTTGGGAAGAAGCCCCAGGAACAACTGAAGCCATAACATGGGGCTCTGAGCACAAGACAGGAACCAGAAGCCCGGCAAGAAGTTATTACTTTTGCTTTTATTGCATTATGCTTTCTGCTAAAAGACTTAAATGATCAATGCTGCGTTAATAAATTTCATTTGGCTCATTTAATAGATGGCTTTAGCAGAGCAGCAAGTTTGGCCATGACCAGTAATGAATTAATAACTATGCAAGTAGCACATTCCAACACAGAAATACTTCACACTGGTGGAATTCTTTATTCCAAGGGAAGCACAGCTGCTCTGCAGGACCAGATTCTGTGAATTCTGTGGCCATGCTGCTTCTTTATGAGTATAGGGGTAGCTCTGATTTGGAGACAGGCCAAAAATGTCCCTTCAGGACAGAGGTTGACTGAAGCTCTGCTACCAGACATCACCAGAGAGCTGAACCTCTGGCCAGGAGTTCATACCCCACTGCCTTGAGTCCTTTTCCTGTGTTTCCTCACTAATGACAATAATTTCCCTGCCTTATGCCACGCGCGGTCTTGAGACGAGAGCTAAAAATGAAGTTTGTCAGCTCTGCTCAGTTGGATCACAGGAGCTGCTGCCTGGCTGGCTGGCATTGGCTTTGCAGCTTTTTCAGCTGCTGGCTCCAATTTCCTCAAAAGAAGAAATAATTATATAAAAAAACCCAAAACAAAACAACAAAAAACCAACCCCCCCCCACATAAATATCTGTGGCTGATGCAGCAGATGCAGCGCGGTCGGGGTGGATGTGCTGCATCCTCAGTTATTCCAGTGGTGCCAGAGAGCTTGTGCACATGGAAGGAGAAGTGCTCTTGCCCAGGGAAGGGGTTGTGCTGACCACCTGTGGTTCTCGCCCTGTCTAACATCTTGTGCCAGCACTTCAACAGCAGGAGTTGCTTTTAAATTGGGTTTTATTGTGTGGCAAAAATAGCAGGCACCGTGCCACAAGCAGAGGAGCCAAATGGATGCAACGAGGCAAAGAAAGCTGGCTGCAAAGTCTGAGGCAGGAGATTCCTTGTCCTGGGGCACTCAGGCTGGACCAACCATGGTTTCTCCTCATGTATGCAGTGCTGCTGGGCAGCAGGTCAGGATGTGTGCTGGTACCAGCATCCCTGGGCAGTGTGGACGGGCAGGAGGACACTGCTGCTCCCTTAGTGCCTTCTGAGTCTGAGAGAGGAGCTCTGCTTGGTGTTTGCTTCTAAGGCAGGACCAGGATCTGCCCAGTGCTGAGCATCTCCAGGAGCAGGGATGCCATTACCCACTTGAAATGCACCAGTTCTGATCAGACTGATAATGTTTCTTCTAGCATTTCAATGGCATTTTCCCTGCTGCAGCCCCAGCCCATTAGTTCTCACGTTCTCAGTGACTAACAACATTAATTTCTCCCCACTTGCCCTGTAACAGCCTCTTCTCCAGTTGCAAACAGCACTCCTGCCTCTGCACAGTCATCTTTCCTCCAGCCTGAACCTGTCTGTCTCTCCCAGGCCCAATTCTCCAAACCTTTTAATCATTTTTGTGGCTCCCCTACCAGTAAGTGCTGCTGGAGGTTCACGATATGCATCAAACTGTTGTATGTCACAGAGGGCAGAAGGGGAACAGGGTGGCCTGCAGCTCACCTTGGGCTCTGAGCAGCTCTTCTCTGGGAAGCTGGAGGGACCCCAGAGATGGTCAGACTGGAGGGGGATAAAGTGGGTGGCACAGGGAGCGTGAGGTGTTCAAATGAAGCAGCTTGACCTGCTGGTGCAGCAGATACTGTGGATGAAGTTGGGACCACAGATAAACAGAGGTGGGAGGAGAGGAAAGACCTCAACAAGCTTGTGGATGGATGGAATGGATGGATGGAATGGATGGATGGATGGATGGAGGGATGGGTGTTCCTGGCAGGGCCCTTTGGGCTGCTGTCACCTGAAGTTAGAGTAATGCTCACCATGGCACAAATGATGGAAATGCTTCTACTGGTGCCTTATTCAAGTGTGCAGAACCAACCACAAGCTGAGAGAGCTATGAAGAGCAGGCTGAGGGGCTGCCTTTGCTTAGAGGGGGGAGCAGAAAGCATGAACAGGGGCAGGGACCACATTACTGCAGCCCTGGGCAATGTCCTCCCAGCCTAGCTGGAGGCTCCGTGCTGGAGCAGAGGTTCCTGCAGCAGGATCCTGTCCCAGCACTGCCAGTCCAAGAGGAAAAGCTGCTGAAAATGGGGCATTAGAGTTGTTTTCGTGGTGGAACATGCATCCCCTGAGTATCAACCTGTGCCTCCATCTAGTGGCTAGAGCTCTAAGGAGGGTGAGAGCTGCCTACAACACCCAGCAGCAGACATCCCCCTCTCTCTGGTGACAGCAGCTCCCACCACTCACCCCAGAAGGTCCCAGCTCCCTGTCCAGCTGGTGGCCAACTGGATCCAACCTGTGTTTTACCAAGTCCTACCCAACACTCTGTCCAGAGACAGATGGAAACATTGGGAAACTGAGGCAGCCCCAACTTAGCAGAGCATATCAGCCTGGGAAAGTGTCCTTCACCAAGGCCAAGGATGCCCCAAGGCACAGCAGCTCTCCCCTCCCTCCCTGTGGTGGTTGGCTCTGTTTCTGGGCTTCTTCTGGAGGGGGAAAAGTTACCATTTGAGGAATCAGGAATTAGGCTCTCTTGCTCTCTCTCCTGTTCCTTTCCTGCCTTGGGACAGCAGCATTGACAAGTAATTTGGGAGATTGGGAGCAGAAAAACCATGGGAGAACTACCAAGAGCCAAACCTGCCTGGAGACCTTGCCCAAACATGCTGCTGGTGGATAAAATGAGGTTGCTTGCCTGAAAAAAGGACTAAAATTGTCCCCAGTTAGCAACAAGTTTCCCTCTACCTTAAACCCCAGGGATCAGACCTCCAGTAGAGATTGAACAACTTCCAAAAAGTGATGATTTTGCAACCTGGAGCAACTGGGTTCACACCCAAGAGTCCTTTTTATCCCCTTCACCCCTCTGAATGGAAACAAAATAGGGGGCAGGTTTCTGATTAAAGTGCACAAACAGTTTCTTTCTGTTCAACAACTGATGCAATAAATGTGCTGAGTAAAAGCCCTGCCAAAGCTTGTTGTGGTGCTTTATGGGGCTGCTCTAAGAGTGTGAAAAAGCCTTTGCTGCATATCATTAAATGATGAAAAATGCCAAGCTCACAAACTGGGAGGAACGTGGCTCGAGTGCCTCTAGTGAGAACATGAGTGTGTCTCTGGGAGCAAGGGAGGAAGAGAAGAGGGGACATTTCACTGCACTGCTGTCACACTGGGCTGCAGGGATTCCAGGGCAAAAAGACCCAAAATAACAGCAGAGCTTCCAGCCAGCTCCACTCCAACCTCCCAGCTCACCTTGAGAAGGCCAAGTACAAAAAGCAGAACCACAGCCCAGGAGGCTCAGATCCTAAGGGAGGTTTTTCTTCACTTTTTGGCAGCTTATGTCCACAGACCCCATGTGCAAGGAGCTGATGCTGAGTCCTGCTACAGGCTGGATCCCACTGCTCAGGACAGCAGCTCCTCCAGCACTGTGCCCACGAGTGTCACCAACCTCTTGGGTGGTTTTTGGGGCAGCGCTGGTTGCACACCTGTCTCTTTGCACAGCACACTAAGGCCAGGGGTATTCAGACAGAAATTTGAGCAAGCTTCCACCTTCAGCTGGATGGCTTCAAGCTGAGCATGGCCTCTTGTACCTTTCCTGGGTAGGAGGCTCTGCTAGGTGGCCCTAATGCCCCAAGAAGGTAAAAAACCCCAGATTTTTCATGAAGTAGGAATTACTGCACATATCCCAGGGAGTACTAAGCACCCCCATTGCCCTTTGGGGTGATGCTGGAGGACAGGGACCTATGTGTTGCAAGAAGCCAGCCCAGCCCCAGAGCAGAACTGGTCAGGGGCTTGGTTCCTGCAGTTTTACCAACACTGACATGAAACTTATTTGCTAAGGACAAATTTCATCTGCTTCACCAAGGCAGGAGCAAGTCCTGGAGCTGCCAAGCTGACAGCTGTGGATGGAGGGTCCACAGCCAGCCCAAACCCTGCCCTGCTGTGGGTTGGGGTGCTGGCACCCTGGCACTGATATCTGCTTTGCCCTGCTCCCAGCCCTGTGGTGCCTACAGCTGGTGAGATGTAGGTGCTCATCATACATTTCAGCAGGGGAGTGAGAAGGTCAGGAGAGGGCATTTTTTTTTCCTCAGCGAGCCTTCTGTGCCAGACAAAACACTCCTGAGCATCACTGCAAAGGAGCTGCCTTTTGGCATTTGACACTTCTGTGAAAAAAAAAATCACTATCAGTCGAAAAACCACTCTTCTCCTGTGAACAGGCAGCTGGATAACAGGGTATTGACGTTATTAACTGGGCAGCAATGCTTTCAGCTCAGATCTATATTCACCTTGGCCTTGGGTCACTCTGTTGAGACCTGAGCTACAGGGATGGGAAGGTGCAAGGGCATTCTGTTGCTCAGCTTCTGCTCTTAGGTTGGGGTTTCTTTTCTCTCTGCTAGCTAGAAACAAACAAACAAAAACACCACCATAAAATAAAGAAAATGGCCCTGTGCACAGAACAAAACCTGCCATGAAGTTTTGGGTGAAACAAGCAGTGTAGGGGTCTTCCAATGGCCTTTCAGATAAGGAAGAAGCTTCACTCAAGGTGCACTGAGATAAGCTGCCATGGAAAGGAGATCAATGGTTTTCTTCTCTCTGCCATCTAGAAGCCCAGTTTGGGATTGAGAATCCCCCAGGGATCTGAACCCCTGTGTTTTGGGTTAGAAGGGTCCTTAAAGCGCCCCCAGTGCCCCCCCTGCCATGGTCAGGGACACCTCCCACCAGCCCAGGGTGCTCCAAGCCCCATCCAACCTTCAACACTGCCAGGGATGGGACACGACCCTCACAGCAAAGAATTTCTTCCTAATGTCCAACCTAAATCTCCCCTCTGACAGTTTTAAACTGTTCCCCCTTCTCCTATCACTCCCCTTGTAAAACTCCTTCCCCATTTCTTAGTTTGCCTAAGCTGAAGTCACAGAAATGATGAACTTCTAGAGATGGTTTGGGGACCCAGCCCTGTGTCACCTCCTGCTCCATTTCAGGGTGAGCAGTGACACTCCCTGAGCTCTGTCCTGGCAGAAAAACCTGAGACATCCCCTTCCCTTCTCCCAGGCATACACTTTTTTTCTTTTTTTTTCCCTCTGGCTTGGCTTGAAGTGATTTTATTTTTGATTGCAGTTCACGAGCCAAAAAAGTCAGTTCCTCTCCATGCTACAGCTATGGAGAAGTGGCATAAATTGTCACTTACCTCAGTGTTGCAGCTATGCACATATTAAAAATTAGACAGGTGCTAAACACAGCTTTAATGTTTGCACCTAAATGCTGATATTCCTTCCACTCCCACTCTGATCCCCTCCCTTCCCTGTGCTGAAGTGCCTGATTCCATACTGCACTTGCTGGAAACCCACCCCATGCCCCCCAGCTGGGTGGGTGATGTGATCGGTCACAGCAGGGAACCCCCTCAGCCCCCCCGGGTGCTTGCAGAGCCTGAAGGGGAAGGTGGGAACTGCTGCTGGGAAGCAAAAGGGGATGGATTTTGCCAAGCAACACCTTTTGAGTTACAATCCTGCATAAACTCTCTTTTCTACCACAAAAAACTATCAGGTGCAGTTTGGTGTCTCAGATGGGAAGAGCTGCTCCAAGCTCTTGGTGCTCAGAAGAGAGATGGGCTGTGAGGTCAGGCTCATGGGGTAGGCTGCTGCTTTAATTTTTAATAAGAACAGAGCCCACACAGCCCTCAGGGTTACTTGGGAAAGGGTATTACAGGATGGACCTGCTGCAATAAGACGACCACAAGAGTCAAAATTTTCCTCTTCCAGGATCTCCCTGTATCCTGTAGGCTGCATCTCTGCACCTCCTAAGAGGACAGAATTTATCTTTTTACCCTCATGTCTACAAGCCCAGCCACAACCCCCATTTATAATCAAAACTGTCCCCAAGCAACCTCTGAATATCTTCAGGCCAAGAGGATGCTACCTCCTCACTCTGTCTGTGCACGGGGCAGGACTGGATCCTCTAAAGAGAAGCCAAGAATTTTAGATCAAATTACATTCCCCAAAAGACACAAAAATAGCCCCACCCCAGACTGACTTCCAAGAGCCAGATGAAGTAGTTGCTGTGGATAATCACTATAAAGATTAATGCCTTGGAAAATGTTTATTCTTGGAGCTCAGCCCAACAGCCCAAACCAGCTGTCAGGATTCAAGATAGTGGTCACAGTGACAAGGAGCTCTGCACATGGCAGAAAAGTAATGAATTTGGCAACTGTCTTAAAGCAAGAGTAAGTTCCTAGTCTGAGGAGCCAACACAGAAGAGAAAATAAGCCCAGTGTTACTGGAAAATAAATGAAAGGAGAACTGCCTAGACTATTTTTGCATTTGTAGGGGTTTGATGCAATTCACCTAGTGTCCTAAGGCTTTTAGAGAAACGGATTATTCCAAGGATTTTGGGCATGGTAACACACCAGCCTATGGAGTCCTGCAGTAAAGACTTAATTTGCCATTAAACACTGTAGTTGGCTTTACAAATTCCACAGAAAGGCTCTCACTCAACTCTACTGCTCTCCAGAGAACAACAATTTTATAAAGCATTTCTCATCCAGAGATCTCAGGGCATTTTTTTTTTTTCTGGAAAGAGATGGGCTGGAGATGCTGTCCTGCTGTACAGGGGGTGGGGGGGTCCGAAGGGTCAGAGGAGCAGCACAGGCTTCCTGTACACAGGGACCACTTGGGTGGCATAAGACCAAGATTCAGCACCCAGGCACAGCAAAATGTTATCACAGAATCACAGAACAAGTGGAAAGGACCTCAAAGCTCCCCCAGTGCCCCCCCTGCCATGGGCAGGGACACCTCCCACAGCCCAGGGTGCTCCCAGCCCCATCCAACCTTCAACACTGCCAGGGATGGGGCAGCCACAGCTTCTGGGGGCAGCCTGGGGCTCAGCACCCTCACAACAAAGAATTTCTTCCTAATATCTCATCTAAATCTCCCCTCTTCCAATTTAAAGCCATCACCTCTTGTCCCATCAATACATGCCCTTATAAAAAGTCTGTCCCTAATTATTAATTATTAATAATTAATAATAATTAACATGATTCACAAAGACTTGGATTTTGCAAACTTCCAAAACCTAATTATAAGAAGATGATTACTGAGGAGTGAAAGTAAAGGGGTATGTATAGCCCCTCAGATACAAGAAAGGATCATCTCTTTCTTCCACAGCTTAGAATGAGGCATCTTTTCCCAGAGAGGAAGCTGTACTTATTAGTTAAAAGATTTTCTTCCCCATGAAAAAATGATGGGGGCAAAGGTTCTGATTGGAACTTCAGGGTTTTCAGGTGAAAAACTCTCCAGTGTCTGTGCTGGTGCTGCCAACACTGAGTGCTTACAGCACCTGTCCCAATATTTCAGTTTTCTTCTAAAAAACCATGATGTAATTTATAGTAAGAGTTAAAACTGAAGCACTTCTTGATGCTGTGTGATTTTTACTTTGTTTCTTGAGAGGTTATAATTAAAGTTTTGGGTTGTGGTTTTTTTGTTTTTTTTTTCCTCTTTTTGTGCAGAAGCAATTTTAATTGTGAAATTCCAGGGAGAAGCAGAGGCTGCTCTGGAATGTCTAGGGAATCTCTGATAATAGAAATGAGATTAAGATATTTCTGATGGAAAAAGGGAAGGAAGGGGGAAGGGGTAGAAGAAAGGGAAGGAAGGGAAATATATCTGCCCATTTAGTTTGCCTCTGTTCTGCTCTTCCCAATTTTCCAGCTCTTCCAGTTTGTAGTCTGCCCTTTGGCAAAGAAACAAACCAAAGCTTCAAGAGTTTCTGGAGCAGAAAGTCAGGCATTCCTGCTTGCCTGAGTCCTGTTCAGGTTTTAAGGAGCTTTTGTTAACCCAGGGGAAGTGCTTCACCCCCAGCACGTGGCATGACGTGGGAGTCCCAGCTGAGGAGCTTTTGCTTTTAGGTCTTGCTGAGGAGTTCACTGAATTGGTGGCAGCAACAATCTCACTTTTCAGCTCAGCTCACTGGCTTCTGAGCACCTTTAAGGTATTGACAGAACTGTCAATAGTTTATTTTTAGCTATTCTTTCAGGTGCAGGTTGAGAGTCATGCTGGGAAAGGAGGGCTTGGAAAGAGAAGTTATGGCGAGGCTGAAAACTCTTCTTCCATGGAGGACTGCTAAAAGGACTTCAAAGTTCCTGTAAAACCATTTATTTTCCAGCCACAACACTGTCCTGAGAAACTCAGCAGTGAGTGGCTCAAGACCACAAGGGGATTCTTTCCCTCAAAGGAAAAGCAGAACCTCAGAAGGGTACTTGAGGTGCGAGCTTGGGGGTGGCTGAGAGCTTACAGAACAAGGGAAAGATCTTCCACATCCTCACCCACCCCCAGAGCCTACAGAACAAGTGAAACATCTGTCTCATCTTCACCCACACCAGAGCTTACAGAACAAGTGAAACATCTGGCACATCTTCACCCACCACCTCTGCATCCAGCACGGAGCATGCTGCCACCACCTTGACCTCACCCACATCTCCTCTTGTCCCCCAAAGCCTCAGGGTTTCTTGCCCCAGCCCTCACAGAGATGCAATTCTGGGTAAGTTTTGCTTTGAATTTTGCACTCCCACCTCCCTGAATGCTTTCAGGCTTTTAGTCCCCACTTTGTGTCCCCAGGAGCGAATGGCAGGAGCCACCCATGTCACCCATCCAAAAGGGGGAGAGCAAATGCTTTGTGCAGCTGAAAACAGATTGTCTGCCTCAAACTCACCAAGCCCACCACCCTTCTCAAGCCCAGCAAACCTCACCAAGCCCCTGGCACTGCTGTATTTCCCACTCCCCTCTCTCCCTCCCATTGTCCCTGCAGAAGGGAGGGTGACAAGCTGCTGTCACAGTGACAGTCACAAACTCAGCCTCTTGAAGGAACTCCTCAGGTTTGCTCCAGCACAAAAGAAAAATGAAGTTTATGTGTGAAATGGCCCTGACAGAATTTAATATAGGAGAAACAGCAGTGAGGCAGAGGGGAAACAACACTCAAGCTATGGGGATTTTTATTGCTATTTTGTCTTTCAGAGTGAAAACTAAAAAACCCACTACCTGATCAGCTAGGGAGATGCTGGCAGTGTTAGCAGCATCAAGAGAGAGGGTTTTGGTAGATTGCTCATGACATTTGAAGACCAGATCTCAGTTTCATACCAGAAACACAGAACTCTTGGGTTTTGTAAGAGCAGCAGTGGTCAGGCACACAACAAAGTTTGAAATTTAACTCTGGATGCATACAAAGAGACCAAGGCAGGGTGCCAGGACTTCTATCTCTGTAGAAAATTTTCTGGGAGCTACCTGTGTACTTTCCACCCATCATTTGCCATGGACTCATCATTTTCGTTCTCTTCTCACATAATTTTTAGAGACCTAATGGACAGATGGAGGCAGGACAATAATGTCAGCTTTTAGTACTGGACAATGAAATATCTTTCTCTCGAGCACAATCACAGCATGAAAGGTAGAAGGAGCAAGGAGATGAACTTACTGCTTCCATATGCTCCATCAGAGTGACCAGCTGTACAGCTGGTGGGGGGTCACCTGCTTCTGTGCTGCTGGGTTCCAAAAGTATTTGTCATTTGCTTTTGTAAATGTAAGTTTTGAGAGCTGGAAACACAAACCTGACGAAAAGGACTGGCAAGGTTTGAAATCACAGCTCTAGCTCCCTGTAAACCAGTCCTGTGGTGGCCATGGGATGGAGAGCCCCGTGCAGGGAGTGAGGGACAGACAGCTCATCCCACCTAGGGATGTCTCAGTTGTCTTCTTTTAATTCCTTACAGCAGCTTTTTCAAGCCCTGTGCTGGCACACATCAAACCCAGTGCTGTCCAAACATCTTGGTTCTCTGTGTTTAGAGCAGTAGCACAGAAAGGTTTTTAGTCCTCTTGTCAGTTCTCCTTTTGTTATTACAGAACAAACATTCCTTCCCCCAGTTTTGATGACAATCAGGTTATTTGGTTGTTTTTTTTTATTTCAGTCTGCACCTCAAATACCATCCAGTTGTGAGCACCACTTTGGGACTGTGATTATAGAGACTGTGAAAGGAAGGAAGGGACAGGGAGACAAAAGAGGGTTTGCTGAGAAGGAATGGCAACTGTGCAGGGCTGACAGGGGGACTGCAATCTAACATTTTCCCCAGACATTTCCAGGGAAGAGGAGGAACTGCAATAGCCTTCAATGTACCAGCCACACAATTCCCTTAAGAAAAGGTGTTAGCAGCAAATTAGGGGCAAATCCAAGCTGGTCTGTGTCCCTCAAAGATCCCAAAGCACCCCAAATGTCAGCCAGTTTAGCCTCCCCATCTCCTTTTGTAGTAAAGAAGAATCCCTTTTCACCAGGAACAAAACACATGAAATCAAACAGAGCAAAAGTGACCCCAAGAGCTTGTGGTTGAGGTAGGAATAGGCCTGGTAAGCCTTGGAAATCAGCATGAAATTCAGCTCCTCCCAGCCCCCAAGCCTTGCAAACACCTCTGGGAGCAGCAACTTTAGCACAGGGCAGTCCCTTCTTGCACAAACATCCTCATGATCAGGTTTTTATGAATTTTTTAGCTTTAACTTTTGAACTTTACTCAAAGAAGCTCTGACTGAAGTTGATCAAATGTCTCCCAGAGTTGGAAAAAAAAAAAGAAATAAAAAATCCCCCAAACCACACAAGCAACGTCAAGACATGGAGTACAAGAGGGATCTCATCTGTCCTGTGTATTCTCCTTTATCCAGCACAAAGCAAGCCCATGCCACTGTCCTGATGTTGAAGCATTCCGCAGTTTGTTTTGCACCAGGGACAGCAATGAGACAAAGCACACGACCCAGGAGATTCCCACTGGAATGGAGCATCATCTATTTCCTTAAGAGCCCTGGTGGAAAGCAGGGTGTATTTGCAAGAGCACAGATGTTTCTTTGTATTTTGCTCAAGTATTTTCTACTCCTGAAAGGCTCTTACTCTGGGATGGTTAACAAGACAGATTAATTCATGTGGATCCTTGCAGCAGAGTAGGGCTGTCACTGGTGGGGAGAAGAGGTTTGATTCTATTATCCCCTATTGTCAACACAGGCACTTTATAATAGATTTATGGCTCATAAAATCTTTTAGTAGTGGAGGGTCCTTGAGTTTCAATTTTGAACCTTTGGCCCTTGCTCAAATCACCAGCAGATACAAGCATTAATAAAACCAAATAGCACGTGGGTACTAAAGAGGCATATGGCTGGGTACTCAATAAGGGCAGTAAAACACAGGAGAGGGATCTTTACAATCTGCTTTGACCTAATGGAATCGTTCTTTCAATAATAAAATTACTCTTTACTGAAACAGGACGCAGGATACACCTCAGATCAGTGAATTCCCAGAAAATTCAGGAGTTTAGGGTCGATGCTGCTCAGTGGCATGTTGTCAGCTGAAAATCTTCTAAACAGGGACTGATGGGGAGAAAACTGAACTGTGGCTAAGGAAGCAAACAGGTGGAAAGTAAATAAAAGATAGAGCTTTGTGGATAGCTTGCTTTAGGAAATGTCCTTTTTTTCAGCCAGAGGCTGTGCCCAAGATGCAGAACTCAGGACATCTGCCAGAATGCATTAGGGATCTAGGAAATCTTTCTTTACATTCAAGCCAGAGATGCTGCAAACTACAGACTCCGGGTACAATTTAACCTCATTTGGGTTCCCTGCTGATTTGTCCTCACCCTGTGTTATTAAGAAGCTGTAACACCAGCAGGCAAAGCAATAGAAAAGCTCCTTAGCTGACCACATTCAGAAACCCAACCACTTCCCTCCAGCACCAACCATGTCAGCAGGAAGGGAGCAACAAGTGCAGGAACAAAAGACAGCAGATGAGGTCACCACTGCTCTGCAGAGAGAAACCCCCCTTGCAGATCTGTCCTGGGATCTGTGACCAAGCAGGGGCTGGGGTCAGACCCAGGAGGATAGGGCTGACACCCAGGTCTGGATTCACACCCAGCTCTGAGGGAGCAGAAAGATCCCAAGATACAACTTCACGGGGGTGTAGTGAGAGGACAAGGGGTGATGGTTTAAAACTTGAAGAGAGGAGATTTAGTTTAGACATTAGGAAGAAATTCTTTAATTTGAGGGTGGGGAGACAGAGGAACAGGTTGCCCCCAGAAGCTGTGGCTGCCCCATCCCTGGCAGTGTTGAAGGTTGGATGGGGCTGGGAGCACCCTGGGCTGGTGGGAGGTGTCCCTGCCCATGGCAGGGGGGGCACTTCATGGTCTTGAAGGTCCCTCCCAACCCAAAATTTTCTATGATTCTAACTTGGTCTTTTTATGTCTCTGTGTGCATGAGGAGAGCCCACAGCAGTGGCTGCCAGAGGAGGTCAGAGCAGATGAGGAGGTTTTCAGACCAGAGGCTGCTGTACCCATCCACTGCACTCCAAGTTGAGTTTCGTTGCTAATTAAAGCCTTTCTTCTGATTATTTATAGCCCTCTATTTACTGGCTCATTGATTTTAGAGGCCATGTTAGGTTTTTTTTCTTTACATGCCTGTCTGAATAGTGAGATGATAACTTCATTGTCATAAACTGAATGGGTGTCAGTGATCTATTACTCAGGTGGTCCATGAGCAAAGGGTCTCTGTCTTGGACTTTGGCACACTGAGAAGACAGAAAGATGCTGTGCCCAGTTCATCTGGTGCAGAATAAGACTGTCACCCCTCTCAGTGGCTGTTTGGAGAAGTTCTGGGCATTGGCTCCATGCAGTTTCTTCCGGTGCTGGATGAGGGGTGGAGAGGAAACAAGTGGGGAGGTGGAAGCAGAAGCTGTGGAAACACAAGGGGCATGGATGGGCAAGAAAAAAGGGTCTTTGCTGCCCATACTAAGAGAATTGTGGGATGCTAATTGAAATTTGCAGACAACAGGCTTGAAAATAAGAGGAAGTTGCTCACAGATGTCACAGTGATGTGGAGCTCTGCTGCAGGTTGCTGAAGGAGCTGGAGATTTGCAGTGTCAGAACTAGAGAAGCCAATGGGAGAAGACAGCTCCTAAAGGGATCCTAAGCACAAAGTGGCTCTGATTTAGGAAACCCCACGAGTCACCGTGGGAGCATCAGCATCCCGGGTTTCCATATTCCTGTTCCTTGCTCTTGGCAGCTGCTGCTGTTGGCTGCTGTCAGATGGAGCAAAACCTGAGCCAGGAGAGCTGCTCCAAACTGACCTTAATCGAGTTCAAGATAAAAGCATCACAGAAGCAGCTGGGAAGCACCTGGGCAGTGTACCCAGCAGAAATCTCCCACCAAGGCACTGTGAGCAGCCACAAACCCCTCAGCCCTGCCCAAAGCCCCCAAGGGAGCTCTGATCAAGTGCTCAGCTTGCAAACACACAGAATCCCAGACTGGCTTGGGTGGGATGGGACCTTAAAGATCCCCTAATCCCAACCCCACTGCAAGGGCAGGGATATCTCCCACTGGACCAGGTCACTCAGCTCCATTGTGCACGAACAAGGTTGACTTTATACCAACCAAGCCCTTCAGTTTAAAGGATTCAAATCCATTCCCCAGGATGAATGAGCCTTTCATGCTGTAGCTACTTGGCCTTTCAGCATCAGTACCTTCAGATCAAGCCATTTCCAGTGGGAGCTGGGCTGCATGGCCCAGGGCAGGGATCTTCCCACAGAGCCAGCATGTGCCTTGCAGTCACAAGGTGAGGAGCTGGAGCCTAAATCTATCATTACAGAACTGCAGCAGATACACTGGGAAAACCAGGTTTCCTCCTTCAGGCAACCAGGCAGGGCTGATCCAGAACCCTGGGGTGTTTTGGTGCTGTGTCACCACTCTGAACCCGAGTGACAGAGATGTGGAGTGCATCAGCCTATGTGTGAAACCAGGAGGAGGTGGGTCTGGAGCCACATCTGCCATGGGAAGATGCTAGGGGTTACATCCCAAGCTTGACCCTTGGGTAGGTTTTGAGGCCACAGTAGAACTTGGTCCCGTTGGCAAACATCCCCACACAGGCTGGGGCAGAGAAACCTCAATCCAAACCAAGACCAGGCTCAGGCTCTGTAAGGTTTCTATAACTTCAGATGAACACACACACACAGAAGAAACCAACCCCAAACCCTTGTGCTGTTGGGAGGCTGCAAAGCTGACACTTTTTATTGCTTCTTCTGGGGAATTCTTTTGAGTGTTGTTTTGCTCACTGCTATCTCAACTTGTACCTGACCTTTAAATTTACTGTATCTGCAAGAAAAGAAAACAGGTTCTTTCCCTCTATTCCCCAATTGTTTTGTGCTTAAAAGAAATAAACTTTTGTTTCAATAATCATAAACACAAAAGGTTCCCTGGAGGGCTGTTGAAAGACTCTAAGCTAGTTAAAAAGAACATTTGCATGAATTAAAGAGCAACAACAAGTCACCACTGATCTAAGCTCCTTTCCAGGGCTTAACTGGTGTCTGTAGGTGGGGAAAAGCAAGACAGATGGGTAGGAGGTAAGAAAACAAAAAACCTGGGATGTTTGTTCTGCTTTGCAGCACAATTCCCAAGCAGCAGCCAGGGGAAAAATACCTGTCCTTCACCTGCCACCTGGATTCATGCCTGGATCAGTACCAAGGCCTGAAGGACAACAAATCTGCAGTGCCTCAGACTTTCTGTCTCCCACAAGAGCACTGGGATGAAGTGCAGCCCAGAGGGAACCGGCAGGCTGGGACCCTTGTTCTGAGCTGTGGCAGCACAAGCCAGGACAACCACTTCCCTGGAAATGTTGGAAGCTCAGGCTGGATGGGGCTTGGAGCAACCTGGGCTGTGGAAGGGGTCCCTGCCCATGCAGGGGGTTGGATTTTGATGATCTTTAAGGTCTCTTCTAACCCAAACCATTCTGGGATTCTATGACAGCTGAGCTGGGGGGGATGATGCCCAGGCTGGTGGGCACCACCCCCGTGGGGCAGAGTGGATTTTGCCTCAGCATTCCCACCAGAGCCCAGGGGAAGCTCCCAGCACTGCTGAAGTCTCCCTGAATTTCATAGCAGGAATAAAGCCCCCGAAGGGTGCACATCTCACATACACAGGCATGCACCATCACACAACACGTGGCTTGGTTTGCTCTGGCCTGTGTGTTCCTTTTGTACACATCAGAGCTTATTTATAGACACCTGACCTCAAGAAGCTCGTACATCCTACACCTACATGGGACATGGCTCTACCTCATGGTTCTCAATGCCCAGGGAACCTTTTAAAGCACATCCCACCAGCAGAGGGGTTTGTGTCAGTTCCTGGGAGCTGTTTCACACCCCAGTTCCTGTCTTCTATAAATCCAAGTTCTGCTTCCTGCCCTGTGCTGGGAAGGTGATGGGCAGGATGTGTCCAACTGCCTAACCAGAGAATCACAGAGGTTGGAAAAGCCATCTGTGACCATCAGGTCCAACTGCTGACACCACCATGCCCACTGGAGTGTGTCCTGAAGTGCCATGTCCACATGGTTTCACAACACCTCCAGGGTTGGTGACTCCACCACTGCCCTGGGCAGCCTGTTCCAAGGCCTGACCTCTCTTTCAGTGAAGAAATTGTTCCTAAGATCCAATCTAAACCTTCCTGGCACATTTTGGGCCCATTTTTCTGCTATCACTTGTTATATGGGAGGAAAGCCCAACCCCCACCTCACACCAACCTCCTTCCAGGTAGAGAGCAGTAAGGTCTCCCCTCAGCCTCTTCTTCTTTGTACCAAACAATCCCAATTCCCTAGACTGCTCCTGGTCAGACCTGGGCTCTCAAAGCTTTACTGAGCTGAGATGAATACTATCAGTCAGTCAGGACACCCCCAGCCACCCTGCCCTTCCTCACACCCCTGCCAGGGGTGAGCCATGGCCACACACACATCTGAACACATAAACACACACATGAACACATAAACACACGTCTGAACACACACACACACTCTGAGCCATCCACCCATGAACACATCCACACACACGTCTGAACACATAAACACGTCTGAACACAAACACACGTCTGAACACACCCACACCCACATGAACACATCCACACATCTGAATGATCTGATGAACACACCCACACATGTATGAACACACCCACACATCTGAACACACATACACACCCCCCCACCTGGGAAAATGAGGAGAAACTCCTAGAAGGACTAAAAACCTCAATGTGCTCTTTATAAAGCCTGCCACACAAAATGGACATAAAATCATGTTTGGTTTTGGTTTTTTTTTTAATGCTCACATTCAGAGCAGTCACCATCCTCTGACTCATCCCAAAGAACTCGTCGGAAAAGGATCTGAAATGTAAAGTTTTGGGTCTTTTTTTTTTTTTTTTCTTCCCCATATGAGAGAAGCTCTTGTTGAATGCATCCTATCACCGTGATACACAAAACACAACAGGGAGATCTGAAAAGATGCTGCAGAGTTGAAGATTTCCAGGGAGATCTGATAGCAAACAGCCTCCTGCAGCCGGGCTCAGATCTCCTCGGATTTCTAAAGTGCTGTGTGGCAATGAAACTTTGCAAGAAAAAAAAGTTGTGTTCCAGTTTGTCAAGCTGGGATTTTTTTTCTCAATTATTCAACCACAGGGGACTTGGGATTTCTGGCTGTGGCAAAGTTTAATCAGAAACTATCTGCAAGACCACACATGCCAGGGAGCCATGACCAGCAAGTCCCCACTAATCCATGAGGTTGGAAAAAGCCTGTAGGATCATCCAGGCCAACCCTGAACCCAACTCTCCTGACCCAGCCCACTGCTGAACCCTGTCCCTCAGCACCACACTGCCACAAGCTTTAAACACCTCCAGGGATGGTGATTCAACCACATCCCTAGGCAGCTCCTTCCAGGGCTTTGAGAACCCTTTCTGGCAAGAAGTTTTTCCTAACATTAAGCCTAAACCTCCTCTGGTGTAACTTGAAGCCATTTCCCCTCATTCTATTGATAGTTATTAGTGAGAAAAGACCAAGCCCAGCTCCAATTTCCTTTCAGGAGGTTGTAGAGGGTGATGAGGTCTCACTCCAGCTTCCTCCTCTTCAGATTATGGAATAGTCCAGAAGGGAGTAAAAATCCATGCAACCAAGGGAGCATGAAGAGCCAAGGCTGGTTTTCAGTTTTGTAGCACTGGGATTGTTACAGAAACCATCCCAACAGCTGAAGATTTATTTCTGTAAATCTCCCAGGCTCAAGAGTTTGGGGTTGGGTAGCTCCTGAGCATCACCCAGCAAGGGAAGGAACCATGCCATGCCCTTAGGTGACCAGTCAGACAAGGAGAGCATGTTGTGAGGCTGAGCATCACCCAGCAGCTCCACGGGACAGAACTGGGGAACCCAGCACATCATCTGGGAAGCAGCAGGACCCAGGGCTGGCACCCAGAGCTTGATCTTTGCTCAACCCCCAGCACAGGAGCTCTGGGGACACACAGGGAGAGCTCTGTCCTCCAGCGTGGGAGCCCCTGGCAGGGAAATTTCACACCACAATTTTGCAGAAGGGGCTGAAAGTCTTGGTTTGAGAAGGGGGAGGTTGAGGAGTCAGGGGAGGGGGTGGGTGGGATGGCCCTGGATGGGAACTGATCGGTCTGTGCCCTAAGAAATGGCTCTAACTGCAGAAACAACAACTGCTGCTGGTCCCCTGGGATGAACTGCCTGTCACCCAGCAACTCCCCATCTCCCTGTCCCACTCAGTCCCTGACAGCCTGGATGCTTCTGCTGGTGGAGCAGGAGCTCACATCAACATCTGGATGGTGGGAACAGCTGTGCAGCAGGAACCCAGGCCCGTGGCCAGGAGATGTGAGCAGCAGCCAGGGCACTGCCCTGCATTGCTCCTGTCCTCCTGCCTCCCTGAACACTCCCCCAGGCACCGCCAGAGGCTGGAAACTCCCCCAGGGAAGTCTGCAGATGGAGGTAAACTCTCTGCTCCCGGCACTGGAAATTAATATTTTATCTGAGCACAGCATTTCTGTGTTTATCTGACAGCAGCAGCGTTCCCTGGAAGGCAGAGCAGCCCCAACCACTGTTCCACAAGCTGGAACTCTGATCTGGGGAATTTTAACCTCCAGGGAGCAGCTGTAGGAGCCACACCACTGGCACTTGCAAAACAGATCAATACACAACAGCAGCCTGACACCAGGTACAGCCTCCTGCTTTTCAGGAGGATTATACCTGTCATCCCTTCCACCTTCCTGAGAAAGTGCATCTCTACGAGGCAGCTCTGGGACATGCCCAGGGATGCTCTATCTGCTGCAGGAAGAACACCACGTTGACCAGTTTTGTTTCTGCATGGCACCGGGAACTGATTTAAGACTGGTTTGGGATGGAAGGACCTTCAGGGCCATCCAGTGCCACCTCCCACCAGCCCAGGGTGCTCCAAGCCCCATCCAGCCTTCAACACTGCCAGGGATGGGGCAGCCACAGCTTCTGGGGGCAACCTGGGGCTCAGCACCCTCACACCAAACAATTTCTTCATAATGTCCAACCTCAGTGTCCCCTCTGGCAGTTTAAAGCCATCATCACCCCTTGCCCCATCAGTCCAGGCTCTCAAGTAAAGTCTCTCCACAGTTTTCTTGGAGCCCCTTCAGGCACTGGAAGGTCCTCTTAAGATTCCCCTCCTGGAAAAGTCACCTGGTGGCTGCTGTTGCAGAGCTATGTCAAATCCTCCATCACCTTCTTCCTCCTGCACCACTGGCACCATTTCCCACCCAGCCACAGTCAGAGTGGGCTCCCTGCAGACATTCACTGCTTTACACCAACAAACTGTCTCCTTGCACAGCAAACAGCAGGAAAACCTCAGCACCCAGCAAGGGAGGAGGCAGCATCTTTCCAGGTTTAAGCATTCTGCAGGATTTGAAATAATTACCTCTGCTCCTGTCTCCACACATGTGCTCCAAATGGCTCTGATAATGCAGTTCCACCCGAAATCTCCTGCCATGGGGAGAGGGGCTGTTCCTGCCACACACCATTTCCTCCAGGGAATTTACTTACACCTGCGAGGAACTTGGCACCAGGGAATAAAAAAGGCTTTTGAAGTTTGCTGGGAGGAGAATAATCCCAGTGGTTAACTGAAACAGTTTCTTGCTGGGCCAAAATCTACATAAATTGTAGATTTACAATTTATTGATTTAGATTATAGATACAGATTGTAGATTTAGATTATACTCTGCCTAAATTGCAGAGTCCTCAGGGCTGGTCCATGGAGCAGTTGCTGTTTTGAGCACCAAGGCTCAAAGCTGATGGCAATAACTTATCTGTGAGGAGTACAGGTGGGGGTCACTCCTATTCACAAGAGGGGAACCCAAGGCTGTGTGCTGGCTTCCCCCAGTACAGCTGGCCAAGGCAAAGCTTACTGGGGTGGATGGGGAGGCAGGGGTACTGACACCTATCAGGACCATGCTGCCAAACTTTCAGGCACTCACCCACACAACCAGGAGTCTGGTACCTTCCAGAGGAGCCCCAGCCTTTCTCCTCTGGGTCAGTATGGTGAATGGAGCATGGGATACTGATGGAATCTTTGCCATTCCATCCATCCCACTTCCCAAACTGGTTGCTCATGCACTGCTGGGCACCTCCTGCCCTCACAAGCCATCCAACACTTAGTGCAGCTCTACCTGACCAGCAGAGTCCCAACACACCCACATTTTCCCACATGGGATTATGTCACCTCCCTGGGGTGAGGAGAGTCAGGACCCCGGGCTGAGCTCCAGCTGCACACACAGGAGCAGAAGTGGAATAAAACACAAGCTCTGACCAACAGGATCCCACACCTGGACTAGAACTGTCTCCTAGGTCTGGTGGAGGAGCAGGATTTCTGCAAGGAGGTTGGGGCAGTGAGGGACAAGTGGAAGGTGCAGTCACTCACTGAATATTGCAAAGAAATGGTTTCTCTTTGAGGCAAGCAGCTAAGCACCCAGGATTACAAGTTCCTTTTACCTAGACAAAAAAATAACCATGCTGACAGTTCTTATATTGCCAAACTCTTGTTTGATCCCTTACAAGACAGAGGAAAGCAGAAAAGCCCAGCATCGTGGGCATCCAATCAATACACCTAAACCCCATTTTCACTTTGATCTCACACCAGGCCTTGGTTACCTTTTGAAATGCAAATAAGTGCTTTTGAACTAATCTTCCCTGAAAGCCTGACTGAGGGCAGAGACTCAGCTGTTCAAAGAGCAGAGGGCAACAAAGCTGATCCCAGACCTGCTGGCACTGCACTGGGGTGGTACCCTGCCCCCCTCTCCCCATCACCCAACCCCTCCCAGGGAGCCTGGGTGGTGTCCTGGCCAGGATAGAAAGTCCAGACCCCAACAACCTTCACTTAACCCCAAATCACAGCACTTGTTTTTGGGGGCCAGCACCTGAAAGTGTAGCTGGACCACATGACACCAGGCAAGAACCTGACCCCAGGTACATCACAGACCCCAAACAACCCATGCTCAGCCATTTCTGACAACAGGAAGGCCCAAATATTCTTCTGGAAACACTGGACTTCCAGCTGCCAAGAGAAAATCCAGGTAGAAAAACAAAAGAGCCCCAGAGATCACTGTGGGAACTAACACCTGGCTGGGTGGGCAACCCAAATGAACTGGTGGGCTCTGCCCTTAGCTGTGGCCTGACACCCCCCAGGGGCTGCTGGGCTGCTTCTGGCAACTTCTTACTTCTCTTCCACTGCCATGCACCCAACTATTTTTTTTTTTTTTTCTGAAATAAGCAGCACCACCTTTGGAGACTGTTGTGTATTGAACAGAGCTCCTAGAAAGAAATAATAACTTTGCACTGTTCCAGCATCTGCTCCAAAGCTACTTAACCTCAGAGCAAAGTCATTAATACCTTTAACTAATTAGAGAAGGGACAGAGCATTTCCCCTGCCTCTGGTGGCCAGGAAGCACAAAAGAATCTAAACTTGGCTAAAGCTGCTTAGACCAAAGTGAGCAATTTTTTCAGCCCCGAGGCATGGGGTAAGATGCACACGAGAAGAAAAGAGCTTACCTGGGCACAGATGGTTTTCACCTGGCACCAATTTACCCCTATTTCAGTTTGTACATCAGGTGGAGTCATCTGGGTATCTCTGGAGAGGGACACACAATAGGTAAAACCTGATCAGTCATCAACCTCAGGCAAAAACCCCCTTAATTATAGTTAAAAAGATCTGCACCGCCTCATTGAGTAGGACCTAAATCAGGCCATGTTTTGATAACAGGCAAGGATGAATGGGCTGAGTAGAGAATGGTCCCTGTTTTAGCACATCAGTCAAGCCACACAAGCTCTGCAACAGATTTCCAGCTTCCCTTTATCCCCCTGGTTCCACAGGCAGAGGTCCCACCCATTTATCTCCAGAGGTTCCTGCTCAGTACAATGAAATATCATCATTCCCTCTGCTTCTAAGAATAAAAACTCATTACAAAATAGGAGACTCCCAGACACTCCTGCAAGAGGAGCTGATATTAAATGAGCCACTTCAATAAAACAGGCAAGTTAAAGCCAGCAGTGCTAATCTGAGTCTGAGTCAGACAGATGAACAATACAGTCCCTGAAAATACTGCCCTGAGAGCTTCTTACAAATATTTCCAAAACTGTTTGCACAAAGACCTTCCCACTTATCAGCTGCCACCACAGCATCCTGCTCCACAGCCCCCAGAGCTCCCAGGGGATCCATAGAGCTTGGGAAGGGGGAGGGGGCTCAGTGACTGGGAAGAGGGTGCAGGGAGGGGACTGGGCAATCCCTGTAACCAAAGAATCCCAGACTGGTTTGAGTTGGAAGGGACTTTAAAGCTCACCCAGTGCCCCCCCTGCCATGGGCAGGGACACCTCCCACCAGCCCAGGGTGCTCCCAGCCCCATCCAACCTTCAACACTGCCAGGGATGGGGCAGCCACAGCTTCTGGGGGCAACCTGGGGCTCAGCACCCTCACACCAAACAATTTCTTCCTAATATCTCACCTAAATCTCCCCTTTCCCAGTTTAAATCCATCACCCCTCGTCCCATCCCTCCATTCCCCTGTCCCAAGTCCCTCCCCAGCTTTCCTGGATCCCTTCAGGCACTGGAAGGTGCTCTATGGTCTCCCCATTGCAGCCTTCTCTTCTCCAGGCTGAACACCCCCAACTCTCCCAGCCTGTAACCTCTGGATGCACAGATTAGGAATTCAAAGCACCCAAGAGCTGGGGGAGAATCAGAAGTACAAGCCAACCATCCCCTTTCTGCTGCTGGGGTCCTGGCCCTGGGCTGGGGTTGGGTCCTCCTGGGGCTGGGCTGGTTCAGCAGTCAGGGGTGAGCTCAGCCTGTGCCAGCTTGCTGAGAAATTCCCCAAATTTGCTCTGTTCATGTCAGGTCAAGACAGAAAGAATGATAAATGGAGATCAGGTAAAGGAGAGAAGAAACCTCACCAAAGGTTTTAATAGTTTCTGGTGACATTTGATGCTATTTTTCTGTTGGATGCGTGGACTCTCTGCCCTTTTATGAGCATTCAGTGGTGTTTGGATGGTATTCTCAAAACTGTGAGCTTTTGTTTGTTTTTCTTACTGGAAAATAAGGACATGTCAGGCCTTGATGAAATCATCACTCTTCCCTTAAAGGACTGAAGTCCTTTATCCAAGTACAATCAAAGGGCAAGGCATGGACTGCCCTGACCTCTGGTTTCAGAGATCTCCAAGAAACATCAGGAAAGGAGACCTGGCAACAATATCTGTTTATCAGTCCACCTGTCGGACAAATGAAGCAGCTGTATTCATCACAGTCATCTGAACACTTACCTGAAGCACAATCTTGGACTGGTCTTGGCTGGCCTGGTGGGAGGAAAGCAGAGGAAATGAAAACTTCATGAGGTTGGAGGCTTGGGCCATCTCTTGGGATTGGTGACAATGGAGAGGCCAGAGGGACTGCTCAGGAAAAGGAAACCAAGTCTCCTTGATTTAATCCCACTCAGGTTTGGGGAAGAAAGCTGCAATATCCTCCTCCTCAGTACCCTCACAATGAATCCCACAGGTCTGTCCCCAGGCTTGGATCTTTTTGCTCCAACCCACCTACAAATCAAATGCCCAGCTCTGTCCTGCCAGGGACACCACAGCTGGAGACAGAGATGAAGAGCAGAAACCCTGAGGAAATACAACCCTGAGGTGCCTGTGGCTCTGAGCTGAACTGAGGTCACCTCAGGATGCTCTGCAGGGGCTGGGATGATGCTCATCTGAGTGCCAGCTCTGAGATGGAGATGACTGACAGCACAGTGATGGCTTTTAATGTGTTTACAGCCAATGTTGCAGGAGATGCTACAGCTCATTTCTGTCCGGGCACCTTGTGTGCATGATGAATGTTCTTTAATAGCTGCAATATTCAGTGTTTAATGTAAAATCACTTGCACCTAATGCTTTGCACTTGCAAGGTTATGAAGCTCGATTTATGCCTGACTGCAGAGTTGGCAAATCCACAGCAGAGCTCAGCCCAGGTACCTGCACAGCTTAGACAGAAGTGCAGAAAGCCTTGTCCACCTCATCCCAACTCTTATACCTTTCCACTAAGATCTTTCCTCTAAACAGCCTCCAAGCCAACTGAGGTTCTATTAGTAACATTCCCCATACCTCCTTCTAAACACTTTCTCCTCTGTTCTCAGAAAACACTTCCACCCAGAAAAATCACTCAGTGCAGCTCCTCACCCTCCCATAACCATGTCTTGTGCTTTTCCCATCCAGACCTCCAAGGAGCTGACAGAGGGAAAGGACCACAAAGGGAGGAAAGGAAGACCTGCTTAAACATCAAAACAGTCTACATTTGGGAAGACTAAAGAGCCCCTCAAGGCTCCAGGTTGGCAGCCTGGGCTGGCCCTGGGCTGCTCTGTCACTGCAATGAGCATGTTGTAATGCAGCTTGGGTCTGGGAACAAGAACAGATCTGATTTTTTTGAGAGATGGTTGCCTAAAATCCAAGGACTAGCACCAAGAGCACAGCAATCCACTCCTGTAACTGTCATTTATTTCCTGCTGCTGGTGGTTGCCTGGGGGGAAAAATAAGCAAAGATTTGAAAGACAGGGCTAATTTAATTTGCTGGTATGAATAAAGATAAGACTGTAAAGCATGTTAATGAAGCTACAGTGTCACATCATTCACATGCAAGGGAAACACTGCCTTGCTCAGATGGTGATTGTCTTTTCCACATTCAAAACCTGGTTAAAGCAGGAGGAGGGCATTTCAGAGCACGCCCTCCCATGAAAGACAATGTTCTGCCAGGGACACTGGGGTATATTTAGAAAAAGCTGTAGGAGGCAAGATAGATGCCTGTTGTCATGGTCAGTTAAATGCAGAGATTCAAGTGCATTCACCATATCACCATCCTCTCCCTGGTCACACCTGTTTGTCTTAGTTTTATACCTCTCTGGGTCTCTTTCCTTGTCTCCTTTGTTTGTCAATTGACAAAAAGAATAGAACCCAAATTATGTTTAAATAAATATTTTTTTTAAGTACTACAAACTCCAGGGAGCAAATTCTGTCCCTGGAAGATGGCAAAATCTTTTCTTCTCAGTCGAATAAATTAGAATTTAGAAAAATCAAAATTCCCATCGGTAGATGAAAATCCTTGCTGGCTCCCTGAAGCACCCAGGAGGGCTCCCAGGTATGAGTTTTCAGCTGGTCCTGGCCAACAAAACAAGTGTGGTTTGTTCTGTATCTGTAAGAAGATGACTCTGCTCTGTAGAGATATGAGGGTTTGTGCTCCTCATGGAGATGAGTGGGAAACCAGTTCCCAACTCTGTAGGAGAGTCCCAAGGCAATGTCTGTAATGCAGAGAGAAAAAAGTATGTGGTTATTAAAATTAATTATCTATCAAGCCCCCTTAATCTTGGCTCAACTGCAGAAAGATGGATTTACTGATCTAACCAATGGGGTGGAGAAGAAATTAAGGGGATTTTAGAAAAGGATTAGAAGCCCTTTCATTGACATGTAGGAACAGATAAAACAGGAATACAGGAGCATTGTCCAGGACCTTCTGGCTTGGAAGCCTTGGACTGTGATCCATAGTTTAACTCCTCTAGCAATTTTAAGTGCCAAAATTGCCTAGATTTAAAGTGCTTTTGGGGAATGGAAATGGCAGCACAAACCCCACATATCTATGCCCCCTCACTTTAAAAATGCAAAAATAACAGCCTGCTTTCATCATCTGTCTGATCAAATCACAGAAAGCTTCAGGAAAAGCAGTGAGAAGAAGCCTTAACCCCCTGCTCAGCAGCACCACGTGTGGCAAGACTGGGTGGGTTTGGAGGAGAGGGAGGGAGGGAGAAAATGAGCCACATTTTAATTTTGCCACCACTGATATGTACCCCCCCAAAATATTAAAAAAAATAAAAAAAATAAAAAATAAAAAAATAATAAAAAAAATGTTTTCAGGACTGCAGCACTAGGTTCAACCCATTGGTGGCCTCTATGGGACAAGAGGGTCCATGAAGTGATGAGTGAACCAGTGGGCAAGGGCTTGGCCATCCCTGAGACAAGAAGAACATGGCCAAGACATAGATGTGGGCAGAGCTGGGAAGCTACAAGCTTGGCCACTGCTCACCCCCTGATGGATTCCAGCACAGGAGAACTAGAATTATAGAGTCCTGCCCATTAAAGACAATGTGTTTCAGATCAGTTCCCTGCAATCCCTGGAGCAAGGCTGGGAAAAAGGAGGGGTGATAAAGTAAAGTGCTATTTATTGAGTGTGTCATACATTTATTCCAGCTTTTTTTTTTTTTTTTTTTTTTTTTTTTTTTTTTTTTCTCATCTCTAAGGATTTTTTTTTTTTCCCACTGCCTCCACCCCCTTTTCCACTCTCCCTCCTTTTTTCTTTCTCTCCAGCAGTATCTCTTGCACCTTCCTCCATGTATCTCTTGCACCTTCCTCCATCTAATAAAGGGCTATGAATCCAGGAAATTCATGGACTCCCAGAAAGTTATAGCTCTTAAAAAAGTATTCATTTGCAATGTGAAAAATGGTTTGAGATATATCTAAACCTAGGTGACTTTATGAAGCCATTACAGTGCAGGTTTGAATTGTAATGCTATATATCTATCTGTAATTACTTGGCCTTAACTATTGCTCAAATCTGTTTTGTAAAGGAAAAAAAAAAAAAAGGCACAGACAACCCAACCGTTCCGGCTGTGCCTGGAGTCTGCAGGGATAAACCTGTGCTGGGGGCTCAGGCAGAATGCTGGGGGGATGTTGGGGTTAATTGACTGAAATCAAGTGAAATGGGTTCAGTTTCACACACCAGAGAACTGCACAGAAGAAAGGATTGGACTTCAGAAAGCATAACGTCTTGGAAAGAGTAAATACTGGCTGCTCTCTCTGTTCCTTTTGGTTTCTAAAACCTTTATAAGTCCACTTGAATGAAGTGTTTAGGCCTTTTTTTTTTTTTTTCTATAACCATACAAGAAAGCTTTGCATTTCCTGGGCTTTCTTCCTTTTAATGAGAGAAGAAATTCTCCTGTAATCACATCCCTTCAGGTGCAAGAGCCTTGTGATATGAGACTTGAGAAAAACAATTGTGATATTTAGCAGAATGACACAGAAGCTGTTTTCTCCAAGCCTTGAAGCTTGGAGTTTCACATAAATTCCTTCCAAATAGTTGCATCCATCACCAGAACGAGTTCATGTTCTACCCTTGGTTTTCTCACAGATAAAATCTCAATTCCAGAGCAAAGAACAACAGCAGTTCCTCTCGAATTCGGCTGCACCACTCTTTGCTTTCTTTGCCTCCTCTATGCTCTTCCAAAAGAATTTATTTTTTCTCATAAAGGATGACTTCTACCTTCACCTAACACATGACAACCACGCATAGCTCACGAGGCAGCCCAATGAATAGCTGGGGAAACTGAGGCAGGCTCTGTGAACGTAGCAGTCAGGCAGAATACTCTGACTTTGCCACATGTGCTCATCCCAAGAACTTGGGCAGAGTATTTCATCCAGCCTCCTGCAAATGTGGAGGTAATTACAGATCCTCAGCATTTCTGATTCCAGGCCAAATATTTGATAAAATACAAAATACACCTGACAATTTTGGCAGAGTTCTTATTTCCTGGCAGAAAATTTTTTTTCCAGCTTCACCTAAAAACTTCTTTCTTTTCTATTTTTACAGAAAAAAAATGAGCTCTTTCACCACTGATCTTCATGTGCTCAGAACTCCACCATTTGTTTCAAAAACTCATTTTGGCAGGCATTTTTCCAGGGTCCTTTCTTATTTCCCTGCTGTGAGGGGATGGAAAAGCAATGCCAGGAATATTTGCAGGGTCCTGGCCAGGCCCCCGAGCCCACGCTGCCCCTGCACAAGTGATGCCTTGCATCTCACCTTCAGCTCAGCAGGTGAGGAAAAAGGGAAACTCCCAAAAACTGGAGTTATTTAGCAGACCAGCCACCCTCTGGCACAGCCAATTCTTGGTGAGTATTTGCTTTCTACATACTACTTTTTTTTTATTTTATTTTTAAATTTTTTTAATTAATTTTTTTTTTTTTTTTAAGGATCTCACGGAGTTCTAGGTGGCCGTGTCCTGACCTCTTCTGCCTCTGCCTGTTTAGCACTAATCCCACCCACAACACTTCCTACAGGTTTGTCTTGTCCAGCCCTGAAGATGGGAAGAGCATTTGCTGCCCATGGTTCTCCCATTCCTGCTGCTCCTTGCAGAGAAGGACCTGAGCCAGCTCTCCTGTCTCTGCTGCAGGAGGATGCAGCAACTTGGCCCCTGTTTTGCTCTGGCTCCAAGCAAACATTTTCCCTGACTTTTTGCCAATGTGAAGAGAAGCTTTGGGCTTGAGCAAACAGATTGCAGCACCAGTGAGTTCCAAAGCCTGAGTTTTCTTTGCCCTTTGCCTCCGTTTTGATCATTTCATTTGTGACAACAGTCTGTTTGTCTGAGTCCAACCTCCCTTTGAACCCTGGCCACAAAAAATGACACCACCAAAGGAAATGAGAGGGGTTGAGCAGAGTGTTCAGAGTCTTCTGGAAAGAAATTTGAGCATGGCCATGAGGAAAGTGGTAAGAGATGGCTCCAGCTGGCAGTGGTGACGCAGTGTGATGCTCCACAACCGAATAACTACAGGAGGAGGAAGCTGAACACGAGATAGCTTCAGGATAAGTGATTCAATTCATGCAAAGAGGCTGAAGCTTCATATTTATAACTCAGGAAATGTAAAAGGAGAAAATACATTTATTGCTCTTTTTCCAGCTGCTCTCTCAGATTGATGCTGGGACTTATTGTAGAAATCTCTTCTCTCAGCCCCAGCCTTCACCAACCACCCAATCTCAACCTGTCAGACCAACATTATCTTTGTTCATTTGCAGAACAATTCTGCAGAGTTGTTAAGAAGGAGTCTTGCAGTGTTAATGCTTTTGTGCTCTGAGGCAGTAATCTGGAGTCACTGGAAAGGACGACAGACAGACGAAGCCCTCAGTGCATGAACACAAACAAGAGCTGCAAAGGAGCCAACACTAATTCTTTCACTCCTTCTTTTTTGTTTTAAATGTTCCCATTCTGTTCCTCCAGGAAATAATTTATAAAGCATGTTTCACTGAGAATGTTCATAAAAAATACCATCTAGCAATTGCTCTATGGAGAAACCCAACTATTTTACTATTGTAAAATTAAATTTACGATAAATGAACCAAAGTTAATTTTGTAGGGAATGAGAAATACTGGAATGCCACAAATTTCCCCCCCACCAGTGACGTTTTAGTGTGCTTTACAGGCATTTGGGCAGACTGTCTCTGTTACAGCAAGACTGACCAGGAGGAAATTAACTTTCAATTGAATATTGCTGGCCCCACGTCTGCCCTACTGGCACAAGAGTTTCTGACAGAGCAGGGGACTCTGTCCTGGCACCAATGTGCCAATGTCTGGCTCTCCAACTCCAGACTGAATCAACTAAAATAGGTTTCTCTCCCTCTGCCCCACACCAAATCCCTACATTCAGGTACTATTATGTTAGTAGTTTGTTTTTTTTTTCTTTAGGACAGCTTTTGCCATGCCCAGCTAGCACATGATGCAGAACAGCAGTGCTGAAGGTCAGATGCTTCAGAGGGGATGCCTGTGGCCAGTGCTGCAGGAAGGAACTTGGGTAAAATCCCAGTACATAAGACCTGGCCCAGGCTGTCCCTGCAAATGGGATCAATGTGTCCAAAGATGGAAGGAAAAGAGACCTAGGCAGGTTGGGAACAGCACCCTGCTCCCATCAGGACAACAGCCCTGAGCCTCAGTATCTCCCTGTGAAATGAAGATAACAATTCTATTCCCCTCTGTTGTTTGGCTGTGTGATCTAATCTCAAATGAGAGGATGGCATTATCATTTCTTGATCTGATACGTCCCAAAGCTGGCTGTGAGTTCTGCAACTGAGCTCAGGCTGAAGCTGTGCCTAAAACGATATTTTTTTAAAAAAATTATTAATATTTATTTTAATAACTTAGTAAGCATTTAATAGAATTTAAAAATAAATATTAATAACTTAATACATTTTAATAATTATTAATTAATATTATAAAATACAAAAATAAAAATTTCCAGAGCCTTTGGTCAACCCAAACCACTACAAATTGCCCCAGATCACTGCTGTCCCCAGGGCAGCTCTGATGCCCCTTCCTTCCTCAGCTCTGGCTATCTCACTGCAAGAGGAAATAGGGGAATGAGAAGGGAATATGAGCTGGGTTTAGACAATCTTTGAGACAGGTTAGTTCTACCCTACTGGTAATGTGTGTGAAATTAAGGGCAAAGAGGGGGTGGAGGGGCTGGATTGTCAGCACATCATTAAATGAAACCCTCATCTGTAATAATGCTCAGCCTGGGCTGGTGGGAGGTGTCCTTGACCGTGCAGGGGGGTTAGAACTACCTGATCTTTAAGGTCCCCTCCAACCCAAAGCATTATGTGCCTTTATGAATAAATAAAAAACAGCAGTCAGATTTCTGCTAGTCCTAGACACCCTTGGAAAGAAAAACCACATCCTAACAGCACTGAAAAAAGCCCAGACAATGGGCTCTGAGATCCTGCAGCATTTCCACTTCTGCTCAGTTTTGGCAACAGCACTGTGCTTGCTTGGAAATGTTGATTTTCCTTGCAGAGATCACTGCATCTATCTCCACAGAAGCGCTCACTTACGAGACATGATAGGAAAGCTGTCCCCATATCTCAGTCTTTCTGTAGATTTCGCAGTGTATAAAAGCCTCTTATTCCTTGTATTCATCACCAAGAACAGAAGCTTTGAATTCTTTGATTCCAGTAAACTACCATTTATTAGACACATTAAATGAAAGACAGTCAAAAGGAGAATGCAACAGAAAACTCCGGGGCTGGAAAGCCTCCTTCTACCTTGCTTTTCTCATCCCCAACACAAACAGCCTTTCAGCACATCAAAGGTGAGCAGGGCTGTATAATGAGGCACGTTGCATTCAGGGAGATACGGGAGGGTGTAAAGGCAGCTAAATAGGAAGATGTGTATTTAGAGATAAGTTACATCCCTCAATTCCCATCCCCACTTATCGCCTCCGAGAAATTACTCACGCGTTTCAAGTCAGGACATGGTGTGTGTGTGTGTTTGCCTCTCTTCCCCAAGAGGTGTATATATGCTTTATGACACTGAGGCCAAACTTCCAGTTCCAGTGAAAACCTGTAACTGGAGCAGTCGTGGCAAGGTCAGCTGGCTCCAGGGGCACCACGGGGCTACCACATCCCATAGGGCAAAATTCACTTAAGTTGGCTGTGAAAATTCACAGCAGCTGCTGGCTGACAGAGTAGAGGTGTAGCATAAATCACCAGGAGGTTTCTGGAGTCAAAAGGCCTCGTCTTGATATCATGTCTCACAGGACTTGACCCTGAGGTGTGACATCTCACACCATCCAAGCCCTGGAGTGACCGATGGTGAGAAGGTGGAGGAACTACAAAGGAGGGCTGTGGAAGTTGATGCATAAACCACAGTGACAGGAAAAAGTGTTGGTTGGAAGAGGAAAAGCAGATTGGAAGCTCTCCCCTCAGAGCTAAGAGTAGGTGCACGGGAAGGATGTCTGCTCAGAGAAGGTCAAAGGATCAGAGACATCCTTGGAAAATGAAGCCTTGGACACTTTGCTGCAGTGAAATACCTGACAGGCACAGTGTCCATGAAGTGTTCAGAGAACTAGGAGTTAGTCTGAGGGTTAAGGCACTCTGAGTTGGTATTGTTGCTTTGAGAAGGGAAAAATCTCTGGAGTTCCTAAGAGCTACCCCTAGAAAACGATGATTTAGTGGTGGGTTGTGAGCAGTTGAACTCTGTGGCTTCTGGAACTTCACTCTGTCAATTCTGGAACTTAATTCACTTGCTCACATAAGGCTTTTAAGTTTATTTCTTGCCCTTTTACCCCATTGTACAGGGCAAGGATTTTAAGCAACCAAAATGCTGGAGTGGAACTCCCCAGCAGGGTCCCTTGCTGAGAGCAAGGGTGGAGGACCAGGAAAGCTACATTGCCCCAGCAGGGACTAAGGTTTTCAGAGACACTGATGTGTGTTAGCAGAGCAAAGAGTGTCCTAAACTCAGCAGGATGAGCCCAGTGAATGCAGGCAGCTCAAAGGCTTTTGCACTTTCTTACCAAAGCTCTGACTCTGGATGCACCAGGCGGGGCCACAGCGTGGCTGGAGCGGTGCCTCGGGTGGTGATGCCCACGGTCACATCAGTCCTGGCTGATTTTCAAGAACCATCTGGCAAAATCCTGTCTCCAGAGAGGAGTTCTCTAATCCTCCCCAGCCTCCAAGGGGCTGTCTTTGATAAAGAACAGATGTGCAATGTCTCCTAAATGGGCTGCTGTGACAGGAGGGCCCATCCTTCCTCAGATCCCTGACATTAGGGGACCCACACGGGCTCACCCCTCTTGCTGAGGGCTTTTATCTGCTAATTCAGCACATGATAACTCACACCTAAAGGTGTCCCTCTCTAATTACAGCTTGCTCTGATTCCCGAGGCTTCTGGACCAACAGGGTCATGTTTACAGAATAAATTTCCATTTAATATTGTCCATTCGACTTAATGAGAAAAAGTGAAGCGGCTAAGAGAGAGAAAACCAGAAATCTAAAACTCTGATGATGCTTGGTTATTCTCCAACAACTTATTTTTCATTACAGATTTAGGGCTTTCAAAGCCCCAAGTGACTGATGAGCTGAAGTCTCCTCTTCAAAGGAACCCAAGGGTTGGATTCCCAAGGTCTGGACACCACAGTTATCTCAAGACCAAAGATGCTGCTAACTGGTCAATAGTGCAACTGCTCCTTTGCCAATGATATACCTAAACCACCTAAAAGGGGGTAGAAGAGGGGCTCCTACATCCCTTTGGAAAATGTCTTTTAAAGGAAACTTAAGAACAAAGGAAAACCAGAAAATGAGAAGCTAAAGTGTGAATAATATTCATGCCATTTCGCTTCTGTGGAAAACAAGGACATGCTTGGAAGGTATCCCACTGCCCGCCAGCCTCCTCAGACACTGCCAGTCTCTGTTCTGCAATAACACGGGGTGTGTTTGGGAGATCTTTGCCACTTCCTTGCTGCTCCAGCACTGCTTTTCCTGTTGTCTCTCTGGACACCTCCTCTGTCATGGCAACTTTTTGAGTGGAAATGTGTCAACCAGCCCCTCCCAGGCCCTGACCTATGCTTCTCCCTGCAGGGAATGAGAAGAGGATGAACTCTGCACCTACTACAGTGTGGGCTTCCCTCTCCTATCTAGGGAGCAGGTCCAGCCTCCATTTTCAAGACATTTCTAGACATCTAGACATCCCTGAATCCCTCCCCCATCAATTTTCACTGAAGTCTGTCAGGCTGGAAGACATCACTCATGTAATTAGATTAGCACATCCAGAACCAGAAGAACAAAACAGCCCCCTCTCCAAAAAAACAAAAAACCCCAAACACCAAACCAATCCCTTCTCTCCCAGTCAAGGTTTCTGACCTGGAGAGTTCTCCAGTACTAAGGCAAGAACAAAAGCTTCCAGAGCAATCTGGGCTTTGAAGCTGGCTAATGAATCTTTTTTGGCTGATCTCTGCTGTGAGCAGGGAAAGCTGTCAGAGGTTCATCCTTTGTGTGTCCCCACCGAGGTGCTGCTGCCTGGTGCATGCTGCTCCTCACCACGGCTGCTCCTTTTGAAGGTGAAACTTGGTTTCAATTAGAAGCAACCCCAGCTGCCTCCCTTTCTTTGGTTTGGTTTGGTTTTGGAGTTTGTTTTTGTGGTTTTTTTTCAGTGGGAAAGGAAGAGCAGCCTGGGCAGGAGAGCTCACTGGGATTTCCCCACCCGTTCCCATGAAACCCCCTCTGTGCAAAGCAGTGATGTTGCACGTTCAAAGGGGCAGAAGCCAAGGAAGTAACAACTGTCATGAAAAAATGAAGCATCACAGAACTCCTTTGTCAAACACCACCCAACAGGCTGGCTCTCAGAGGCACTGGGTTTCCTTGGAAACTACAGAAACACCAACAGGCAGCAGAACTGATAAAACTGGCACATGTTTGGCCTTCCAGAGCTTTTGGGGGGCAGTGAGATCTATCAGATGATGGCACTGACACCTCAAGGGTCATGTTGGCTTGGAGGGGGTATCAGGGTGTGCCAAGAGCTTTCGGATGCCTCTCTTCTACCAGGACCAGCTCTCTAGCAATGGCAATCAGGCTGTGTAAGCCATGGACCTGTGAGCACCCCCCACCTCCCGTGGCTGAGCTGCTGCAGTGCCGGGCTAAACACACCTGAGAGGGGTGGGGGGTGAGCTCTGTACACCAAGGCTCAGGAGGGCTCATCAAATGTCCTCTGGCCTGGGAGGCTCCTTTGCTGAGAACCCAACCTGACAGGAGGAGCTTTGGGTTTCTTTCCTGCCATTGATCCACCGGCTGCTCGTGGTAAAGGTTTCAGAGGCTGCAGTTTTAGTCCTGGGGGCTAGACCAAAAACCACGTAGGAGCAGCTGTAATGACCTGCAGGTCACTAGGTACCCAGCCCATCAGCACTTTGGACAGTCTGACTCCCCATCACCTTCCAGAAGCGTGGAGGTGACCACGCTTTGAAGGGACCCAATCTGCTCAGAAACTCAGACAGACCTGGGACCCACTGCAGAGTCCCCATCTCAGGGGCTTTTAGCCTGAAGGCAGAGGCCCACATGGGAGTCCAGATACCTGAGGCTCTTAATCCTCATCATCTGCTCAACATCTTCCCCTTGCAAAGACAACAACAATTGTCACATTACTGCTATCACTATCACTGTGCTGCCTTACCCCTCTGTCCCTTCTACCTACTGTAGGTGCAGAAAAACCAGGGAACAGAGCCCCTAGAGAGCTCTGAGGAGGCTGAAGCTGCTCTCCCAGCACAGTGGTTCCTGTTGGACCAGCAGCAGATCCAATCACCCCCTTCACCCATCTCTGCTCCCACCACATGGTGGGAATCACACCCAGACCAAAGCCTCTGGGCACAGCAGTGATGTGAATAATAATAATAACTTGGAGACAGGTCCTTAATGGTAAAGCAAGTCTCTCTCCCTCTCTCCCTCCATTTAAAGAATCCTTTAAATGTTTCTTTGCTCTTTACCTTTTGCTTCCTTTAAACTCTGATTGAATTGAGGACTAATGAAAATGTGAGTCTGAGAGCATTGACTGGAAATCAGCTGCTCCTGCTTTTTCATCTCCCTCTCTCTCTCTTCTGGCCTGTCTCATGATCTATCTTTTCTGTGTCCACCAGTGCAAGCAAACAAAAACACTTCTCTAGAAGAAGCTGGTGTATAATCAGGGTTGGAGCAGGTCTGGGTCATTCATCTTCACCTGGACAACAAGGTCACCAAGTGGGCACTGCTCCCTTAATTTCCTTCCTAATATCTCCTCTCAACAGCAAATGGCCTCTTAATAAAATGGAAGGTTTCCCTGCTCTCTTATTTCAGGAGGAAAAAGAAAGTCGTGGTAGAAAATGAAAGCCTGAATGGGTTTTGCTTTTTCTGCACCAAGCAGTCAGAATTTGGCTCTTTTTGTCTGTGGATGGAAACTGAGCCTGAACAGCTCTCAGACCTCGAATTCTGGTTTGGGTGGCTAAGCCCTGAAAGACCTGGTCAAATACAGGGAATTGACAAAAATTTTCACAGTGGAAGAAAAACATCTGCCTTGGCAACCTCTCAGAAGTTCTTTGCTACAAAAGCTCCATCTCAGTGGTACCAGCAGGTCAACCAGTGTTGTCTGATGGATTTTTGTTTTATTTATTATTTATTTATATAAAACAAATATTGTAATATTTGTTTCATTGTCTGATGGATTTTGTTATTGGATCTGCTTTGGTAATGTAGGAGAGGACTACCAGGATTCTAACAGAGATGTGCAATCCCACCACGTGTCCCATGAACACACCCCATCCCATCTGGTGCTAACACAGGTGCTAATTCTCAGTGTCCTTCATCCTGCTGGCTCACTGGGGCAGCCCTAGCAGACCCACCATGGGATGGAGAAGGTCAAGAGAGGCCCTGAGTTTGTTTTATACATGACAACTCCCAAGTTGCAGTCCCAGCTCCCCCTTTCCTTGCTTGGTTCCATCCTTGGAACAACCTTGCCCACCACCCTGTCCACAGAGCCACCTGGACAAGAATAAAGGGGGGATTTACTGCTTGTTCCTGCAGGGTGAGTTCTGATCCTACCTAGAGAAGAGATGGGCTGCAGGAGCTGGACAGTCCCTGCTTTCATTAGGATGATGTTGAGAGCTGAGTCCTGGGAGCTTTGTGCTCCAACCTTGCTTGCAGGCTGCAGGAACATGGGAGGGTGAGGAGATGGTGGATGTGTTCCCTGGGGGCAGCTCATCCAGCACATCCAGCCTTGAGAATGTTCAAGGCTGCATGGTCCCACCCTGCCAATGTTCAGAGGAAATCCATCCGTCCATCCACCCATCCATCCATCCATCCATCCTCCCACCTAATTCTGATATTGAAAACTTGGCAGGTTTTACTTGGTCACCTCCAGAAGGATCATCATCATCACCACATTATTTGGGGGATGGGATTACATGGCCCAGCTGGGACCAGTGTCCTGCCACACAAGGAGCTCTCTGTACACTCTGTGGGAGGTGGTTCATGCCCTAAAAATTAGATGGAAAGACAGGGTTGGTTTCTTAGCTTCACCAAGAATCTCTTGGTGTACAGAGCTCAGCATGGAACTGGTTCAATAAATTGCCCAAAACATTTTAATAAAGTAATGACAGAACTAAAATCTGAGCCCTTGGCAGCTGGATTTTGAGCCAGGCTCTTCTGGCCTTCCAAATAAACTTTAAAAACATGGAATGAGGGGAAGTTCACTCCAACCTAGGTACCTCTGGGGGCTGAAATAAAGCTGTCCTGTGAGAGCTTTATAGGTTGTGCTCAGCAAGAGCTTTATGGGTTGTGTTGAGGTGGTAACCCCCTGCCTTGTTCTGCAGCAACATCCAAGCTCCTCTCAGCCAGGGTGAAATTAAAATAGACAGGAACAATTACTGCAGGGAAAGTAGAAAAGCTAATAGGGGCCTTTAGCATGCTTGTGAGACATTTGTAAGGTTGTTGGTTTATTATTTTTTTTACTTTTCAGGTCTCAGAGAATAGCTCCAAAGGCCAAAAGATTTTTTTAGAAGACTTTGGCAAAAGTGCATGAAAGAGCCTAGAACTGCTCTAATGATCAAACAGGGATTTTATTCCCCATAGTTTATCTCCTACAATCATGAGAAACGTGTAGTAGAAGCAAAGGAGAATCTGTACAACTTCATTATAAAACAGATTGCTGGAAAAGCAAAGTTGCCTTGGAGCAAGGAGGAAATTTGATACATTTTTTTTGTCTGATCTAGTAGGAATCTGTGCAGAGACCTATGAGGCCCATGGAAAACATCTTTATGGCCCCACAGAGCATTGGATCAGGTTCATGTCAGGCAGGAACCGTGCCATATCCTAGGGCACACACATACCTTGCAGCTTCAACACAGAGAAACCTTCCTTTATTTTTAAGCAGTGAGTGAACAGGAAGATGAACTGTGACCTAAAGACTTCTTGTGAGCAGTCCCAAGAGGAATCACCTTTGCTGAGGAGCAAAGGGCACTTCCATTTCTGACCTCTTTGGCCAACAGAGATGAGTTCCCCCAGGGATGCCCCATCCACCTGCCCATATCCAAGGCTCTGATGGGTTTGCTGGGCAGCAATATCCTCCTGCTCCAAAAGGCTGTTCTCCACTTCACCTTTTCAAATCAGACCTCAGACCCTAATGTGCTCAGCCTGACAGCTTTTGCAAAACCACACACACATGCAAAAAGGAAAAACTTGGGCTTTTTAATTTGCTTCTCACAGCAGTCAGGAAGATGGATGGTTAGCTGCCTCGATGATGGTTTCTAGATTATCCCTGTCTTGTCACTTAATCATACACCAGATCAGGCAAACAGTCCACATCCTTAATATGACAGTGGCAATGTCTGACTGATTCTCCCCGTTCATAAACCAGATTGTTATCTGTTCCCATCTGCAAACATAAAATCCCACAGTGTTATTACATGACTGATGCTATCATAAAACATTCTCCATGTCCTCCCTGCCTTCCTCCTGTCAGCTCTCAGTTTTCCATTGCCCTCAACCCAACAGAGACTTTCTGCCTCTCGTGCAGCCTCTTGCCACCCCTCTGCCCCATCTCCAGAGGATGGATGGACAGTCACTTCTCTTTTACTTTGGGTAGTGGTGGGTTTCCCTCTGGCATGTTGGCTCTGGCTGGAGGAAGGGAGGAAGGGCAACCCTCCCAGCCCTTGCAATGTGTTTCCTCTTCATCTCTGCACCCAGTATAAATCAGGGATGCTATAGCAGACTTTATTGGGAGCGTCTGCTGGAACAGCAGTTAATCACTGTCAGGCTATCTGAAAATAACCATTAGTTTGTGTTTTATTCTTTACCACATAAGCAGAAGAGATACATCTCCATTTCAGCTGTTAATCCACTTCCTTGCTGGAGGAAGGCCAGACTAAAGCTGGGAGAAGACATCCACCAGTTGATCCCAGAAAGAAAAGATGGAGTTTAGGTGGAAAGAAGGAGCTTCACTGGGAATAGGGACTGGCTGAGAAGAGAGGGGAGAAATTAGCTGTGAATAGAGAAGGGATCATCTCTGAGGAGAGGGAGGGAGCCTTGTAGCTCTGCAAACAGATGCCAGTGTTTAACAGGACACATAAGAACAACTGCTACAAAGCTTTGAGAAAACGATTTTTCCTTTGTTTGTTAGCTCTGAGCTCTTTAGGCAGTTAATTAAAGGAGATTCTTGGAACATTTCACTTTAAATTGTAGGTACACAGCCAACACAAGTGTCCACAAACTTGGCATCCCAGAGCTCTCAATTTTCCCTCTGTGATTTAAGAGCTGCTGCTTTTTAAGGTCAGAATGTTTCTACCCCTAATTTCTAGGACCACAAATCCTCCTTCATGAGAACCCAAGATCTGTTTTTAAGCCTGAGGTTTCATTGCCACTAAGTGAGGTGTCCTGTATGTGAGACTTCCAAAAGATTTTGTAGTCAAGTTCCTGACTCACTTAGACACTTCAGAAAATTCCTGACAGATATAAAATTGAGGCAGCAGGACAGCAGGATATCATCTCTGCAGCTCTCTGCCAGATTCAGTTCTGACCTTTAAAGCCAGATGATGTGATTTAAAGATAAAGACAGAGAAGATCTGCTGGGAACTGACACTCCACAGCTTTCTTCCCAGAGCTACAGCCACACTGTGAATATATGCAGCAGGAGAGTGGTAACAATACAGCATTTACATGCAATGCATCTCTCAGTATGTTTCCAGCTCTCTGTGTGTAAATTTGTGTGTATATATATATATATATATATATATTTGTGTGTGTGCATGTACATGAGTGGCTGTGTGTGACTAAGCCCGAACACAAAAGAAATTAATGGACTGATAATCATAAAAGTATTAATTACACTTATGGACATACAACCCATGTGTGTGCACCTACCTAAAGTTTCCCTGCCCACCAAACCTGTCTCTGTAATTATAAAAAGTGGCTCCACACAAACTCTCTGTACTGCTGTGGATATATTTTAGCACAGCAAATGAAAACCCCTCCCATGTTTGTCCTTATCTTGCCACCACAAACCCCCAGCCCGTGTCCTGCCCTCTGCAGTGCCTGATGCCCGTGGGCATTTCTGCTGCTGCCAGGGGATGGAGTCACTTTTCTAACCCCCATGGTCTAAAATAAGAAATCCCCAACTTCTGCTGAAGGTCTGGCACAGATGACTACAGCACACAGCCTGGGAGGCTGAAGCTCAGATGCCAGCTGATGGACTCTGCTCTTGTCATTATTTGGCCTTTCTTCCCTTTGCAATGTGCCTCCCCTGACCTTCCAGGAGTAAGAAAAGCTCCATGGACCAGGATATCACTCCAGTTCCCCAACATCTGCCTTATGTCCCATGGGCCATAAGGGATGAAGGGATGAGGGAAAGATGCACAGTGCTCTGGTGGGGGATATGGAGGGGGGTTCTACAGAGCTTTAGGCATTTGCTACCATCCATCCCCAAAACAGGAGAAAAAAAACCCCAGCAACCTAATTGCTCAGGATTTTCTAGCAAGTGTTCCTCAGTAATCTGCAAAACAGGCCTGTAATGAATCACTTCATCTCACTGATCTCTTTAACTGGAATCACTTATTTACTTAAAATTTTAGAATTTGATACTGTCCCTCAGGTCATTTTGGTTTTAGAACTGCAGACTGCTAGGGAGCTAATTATGTAAAACTAGCAATTAATTTCTCACAAGCATGACAAATATTTGACTTAAAAGATGTCTCTCTTTTGGTGAGCTCCAGCCAATCAGTGTCTTGTTAACTGAAGTGGCACATACCAAGGAATGAGGGGCTGTCCTGGGATATCAAGGTCTTCACTTTATTTTTAGGATGTGTGTGCTTCCTTTCTGCTCAGCCCCTGCTCAATCCCTGTTCCTTCATCCCATGAAAGGAGAGTACAGGAACATCACATATTCTCAGGATTTTTAGGCATTTCAGCATGATTTTCACGTGAGAAGAGATTCTTAGAGCTCTCTTCTATCCACCAAACATCCTTCCATAAGAACTGGGGCTCTGCATTTCTGTCCAGATTCATGTCATGCAACATTATGTATTTAGCTGCAGGATCTCAGTGAGGTGTCTGGTCTCCAGAGGTTTTCTCACCATGAGCATGTGGAGAGAAGAGTCCCTCCAGAATCACAGAATCATGGAATTTTCAGGGTTGGAAGGGACCTTCAAGCTCATCCAGGTCCAACCCCCCTGCCATGGGCAGGGACACCTCCCACCAGCTCAGGTTGCTCAGAGCCCCATCCAGCCTGGCCTTAAAAACTTCCAGGGATGTGAAAACCCCCAGGGGTGTAGGGCTTTCACCACCTCTCTGGGCAACCTGTGCCAGGGTCTCACCACCCTCATGGGGAAGAACTTCTTCCTAACACCCAGTCTAAATCTCTCCTCCTCTAGTTTGAATCCAGTCCCCCATGTCCTACAAGACATTATCCCACCCACAAGGTGCAGTGCTCTGTGAGCTCTTGGTCCAGCTCCATGGACCACAGGAAGAGTCAAGCTTTGGGTTCTTCTAGGCATGGCAGAACTCTTGGAGATGAACATTCCAAAGGACTTAAATGCCCAAGCTGCTGAGAAATCTGGGGAAGAGAGCAATTGCCAGTTTTGCTCAGTCCTTGAGATGGTGGTTCCTGGGTTGCCCTCTGACTCAGAAGCTCCAATCCCATTTGCACAAACTCCCACTGGAATGAGTGTCCAAGAAAACTGAAGGCTGTAGAAGACCTACCAGTGATGCCAGCTGCCTGGGCACGCCACTGGGATTGAGCACAGAGGAGGCAGATGCCCAGCTGAAATAAACTGCAACCCCAGGGGCCCCCTGGGTCTTGTTCTCTGCATCTTTCCAAAGTCTGGAAGGCTCCGGGGAGACATTTTTTGGGTTCATTTCTAAGTGTGTGTGAAAGAGACTTATAACATAAATGTGATGGTACCTCAACTCCAGAAAGTCAGTTCCTGATGCCAAATGCTCCCCAGTTCACAGTCCCACGTGTGCTTCCTGCTCAGTTATTTATCTTCTACCTGCAATAAACACAGGGACTTGGTCACTTTTCCTGTTTGTAGAAGCCTTGCCATTGCCAGATGGGAAGTTCAAACAGTCAAAATGTGACTTATGACAATTTTTTCCCCCTCACTTAATGGGGGAACAGATTGCCTGAAATTCTGTGCCCTTTCCTTGCAGAAGGCATGGTGGCTCTGAATCAAAATCCCTGAGTTGCCGTGGCTCAATGGGCTACCAGGACACACTTGGCAGTGAGCCCTTGGGGCATTCTTTGTCCATCCCTTTGTATAGAAAATGTGCAAGGAGTCTGAAATGTAGTCAAGCCAGAGTTCTGGGGGTGGCTCAGAGCTCCTGTGCAGCTCAGCTGGTGACAGGCAATGCCTTGACCTCTCATAGCTCAACAGCTTTCAGGGATCTGTCAGCTTGAGTCTACCTAAAGTTCATTTCTTCACTGGATGAAATTGAATTTCACCTTTTGTGAATACAGAATGTCCTGGACAAGCAGAGTCTTTCCTTCCATTGGCTTGTCTGAGCCATGTGGTTCACATTGGGCACTTTTACCCTCTGCAAAATGAAGGTTACAGAACTGAAGTGTGAAATGATATTGCAGAGGAAGGCAGCATCAAGCAGGAAGAGCAAGATTTGTTCCGACTCGAATCTTATTGAAAACACAATTCAAACCTCGCTAGAGATTCAGAGATGAAAATAATCCTTTACTTTTATTTTGCCTTTATTTTCAGTCTCTTTTATTCTCAACACTGGAAGGGCAGAAATACCAGGAAGAATGCCATTCCTATTGTATTTAATTGTTGCAGTTGAACATGTGAGCAGGAGCCTGAGCTGGAGAAGTCCTGAGGCAGTCAAAATGTCATACTGAGAAGCTTTGAACTGGGAGAGAGAAAAACCCACATGGTGGTGGATGTTGGTTGAATCCAACCCCTGAACTGGTGTCCCCTCCTCTTTCCACAGCCATCATGTGCCAACTTTTCAGTACTTTTCAGTAGTTTCCATCAAACCCATGGTGTTACCTAACACCTGTCTGTCCAAGGATCACCTGGCTTCCTCCTGTATCCTCTTAGCTATTTGCACAAAATAACACTAATTATCTAAAACGCTTGCTTCCTCAAAATACCTGTTGGAGCAGAAGACAAAATTACCATAATTCCATTTCAAATTTCACTTCTCATAATCACTCTTCATTACAACAAGCATCTGAGGTACCTTCCCTTCACCTGGGAAAAGCAAAGATTCAACTTATTTAACTCTTTTCAGCCCAGTTTAGAAAGATTTAAGCTTTGCTGCAAGGTGTCTGGAGGAGCTGCACCCATGGACTTGCAGAACTAGTAACTCAGAATTACAAGGAAGGTGTTAACCTGTCCTAAATTTTAAGGATCTCTGGTTTACTGTCTGAACTTTTGGAATGTCCAGGTAAGAAAGAGGCAGTTCCAGAAAGTAGCTCCTTCCTCCCACCTATGTCAAATGCTCTAAGACAGGATGAATTTGCCCTCTGAAGGCACCACCCATACTGACTGAAGGGTTCAACTTCTTCAGACAGGACTTCCCACTGGTTGGCACCAAAGCTGCCTCCTTTTTACCAAAAAATTTGCTTTTTCAGCTGTGTGTGGAGCACCCAGTGGGGATCTCTGACACTAGCAAGGTACTCTTATACCACGTCTTCATTTGCTTTAGATCTGAACTCCTCCTATTCCTGAGATGGGTCCAGCAGCTGAACACTCACTTGGACCTCTGAGCCTCAGGAGAAGCAAAATGTTCAGAGCAGGGGCTCCAAGTGACCACCAAAGGGGTCACATGAAGATTTGGACACTGAGACCACCAGGCTGGTACCACGGAACACCAGGCAGTGTTTTAGTAAGATCTGAGCAGATAATCCCACCTGGGAGCTCAGAGAGCAGCAGGGCAGAGCAGAACACAGCCTGGCGGAAGCAAAACTCTATGAAACCTCTCCAGGATGGTGAAAAAAAAAAAAAAGCAAAAAAGCACTCATCATCAAATCATCCACCTGCTTGGATGAGGGTGCACCAGGTGCTGGAGTTGCTGTTCTGCACATCTCCACAATTACAGCCACCTACCACAGCTCCTGATGGGTGTTTGAATCCATAACTGAGGCCTTTGAAAGATGAGGAGTGGAATTTTAACAAGCTCAGGAATATTCAGTCTCACCCCCCTCTAACACACATCTTTTCCTTTTTCCCTTAAAAAAGGAAATGTTCTAAGTCCTGTGAGCTGACTGCCTGCTCTGAAAGCTCCCCTGCCTGGCCACGGAGGAGCCTTTCTTTTTAGACACTACCACTTTGCCTACGTTCTCCAGAAATAACCAGAACAGACCTTGTCTTATTCCAGGGAACAGAACTGCCACTTTTACCAGCTCACACATACCAGTTCCTACAGAATTAACATGAGCTTGGCTGCTGGTACCTGCCCTTGAATGCTGGTGCCTCCAGCCAGGAATTTTGTAACAGACAGCTTTAAATTTTAATCCCACTCCTAACAATAAAATTGACAGAGGTTCACCAGGTTGGTTTGGTTTCACAGATAAATCTTTTTTTTTTTTGCTCTGTGTACCTAGAAATATATTTTATAACATCTCCATTGGTACTAACAGAGAGAGCAAGAGTGGTAAACAAAGATAAAATAAAGAGAAAAAGTGTATATTAGGTTTCTGCCCTGCCAGAGTTGTCTCAGAAAGACCCATCTGGATGCTTCAAAACCCCAAATCATGAGAGTAATGTGCTCTAAAAATAATATGATTTCCTAAGTACAAATCAATACTTATTCAGTATTCAGGTTCAGTTTTGTCTTTCTAGTGGCTTTCTTGGCCTTCATGTGCTGCTTGCTCTCACTCTTGCATCCTACAAGTCCAAACCATTATCTTTTCTTTAAAATGAAAAGCTAAAATCTCTTTTATCACTGACTTTGGGAGCTGCAGCTTCCAGAATATTAAATATTGCCAGCCTCTTAATCAAATAACTGGAATTTTTGAATTTTCTCTGTTTTTCAGAGGTTGAAGATTGTACAGTATGTTAATGAACAGCTTTCAGGAGCCTTCCTCTTACCCCTCCTGCCTTCTTTCAAGAGTTTATTTTTAAAAGTACCATCCAGGGCATTGCGATAGCAATAAAGAACAGGTTAAAGCCTCTGATGTTTCATTCCAGGAAAGCAGAAAAGATTAATGCACTTGTCTGCAACTTGAGCCTTTGCTATTCCCAGCTCTCCAGAAACCAAACAGCATGTACAGCAATTTCTTTATTACTTAAATCACACTGGATGGGTATTACACTGCTTTGGCTGGAAGGCAGCAAAATTGCACTGGCCACCAAGGTGAGGGGTGACCCAGAGAAGGTCACTTTGGCAGCTGAGGGGTTGGGTTTATGGGACAACATTGCAGGTGTAATAACATGGAAGGGCTGGCACGGGGGGAAGGTAGAGGCTCCCCCCTGCCTGCATTTTGACATCTTCTGTCATTGCTTTGCCTGGCTCCTTCTGGCTCACTGGCCCTGAGCAGGGGCTGATGGAAGCACCATCTGTTAACAGCTGGATCTAGGAAACTTCTCTCTCACACCTCAAACACACAGCACATGGTGGGTTGCACATATCCAGGTGGACACAAGGGGTAAATTTTTCACTCTGAGGACACTCAGACATTGGAATGGTCTCCCAGGGGAAGGGGTGGATTCCCCCACTTTGGAAAGTTTGAGGTGTCAGATCGATGGGTGCTGGGACATCTCAGAGAAACAATAATATGAGAAGGGTTGGAGCAGGTGAGCCTTGAGGTCCCTTCCCACCTGACATTCTAGTGTTCCAGGCCAGGCTGGATGGAGCTTTGAGCAACCTGGTCTAGTGGGAGGTGTCCCTGCCCGTGGCAGGGAGGTTGGAACTGAATGATCTTTAAGGTCCTTTCCAACCCAAACCATTCTATGATTCAAAATTTCTCTCCACTCAGGGTTTTCATCCTTAGCACACAGATCAGCAGTGGCCTGGGTCAGTTCAACTTGTAACATCATACAACCTGCTGCACCTGCTTTCTAACAAAGCTTTAATACACAGGGCAGGACCTTAAAAAAACAGCTTGGGGTTCCTGTAAGCTTTAGGCTGCTGGATTTGGTCCTTTTTCCAAACAACCCTTTTTTTGTAACCTCGTTATTTCCCAGGTCAATGCTCAGGAGAACTTCAAGTATCTCTTTAACTGTCCTGCACTTCAGGTTCTGGACCAGCTCCTCAGCTACTGACACAGACACAGAGGATTCCATTTTGCTAAAATGCTGCTGCTCTTGTAGTGGTATCACACACCATAAAAATGGGCATAAATTGGAGTGCTCTGCCTCGTTATTATTTGCACAGCACAAACATATAATTAGGTGGCACATGAGGACAGAGTTAATGGCATTTGTTAACTGTTAATATTAAATTTCACATTTGAAAAGATTTGGTTCTTGCATTATTCTTTAATTTGGATTTTCTTGCTTTTATCTTTTTTTCATTGTTCCCCCCAAACTTCTCAAAGGTTAGATTATTGCTGCTATTAATATTACTGGGTGTTTCTAACTGTAGCTGCATCTATTTTTTTAGATTATTATTAGTAACCAGACTTTTAGGATGGCAAGTGTGAGTGACAGCCAAAGAAATCACTTTATGCATGATTCCTGACATAATGTTTTGACAATTTCATTTGAAGTAAGACACTGTGATTGTCAGCTCAGTTACAATACGGTTGTTGCTCCCTAGTGGGAAAAAAAAAAAATCTGAAAACTGAAGGAAATAAAATTCCCGGCTAAGTGATTTTTACAGTAAAACATTCAGATCTTGCCCTTGCCTCTCACTGCATATGTACAACACTGCCTGATGCTTGAAATGCATTAGGAGAGAGCAAACATCCAGCACACGTTGGAGAACCCAGGCATACTTTGAATAAGCATCTAGAAAATGCAGGTAATTCATCACTCTCTGCAGGCTGGTAATACTGGTTTGCTATTTCTGCTCCTTTTCTGCCTAATGCAACGCCTGGAACAAAATGTAATATTGCTGATAGAAATACTTTGGGGATTTCTCTTTTATTTTTAGGCCAAAAATGATTTGTATGGGAACTGAAAGGGAAAATGTAAGACAGACCCAATGCCCAGCTCTCTTGGACACCATGGGTAGGAATGGAAGAGTGTTAGGAAGAAATGAGGTGCAGGGAATTGTTGGGAAAATGTTAATTTGTATGATAGAAAACAAAGGTTTTAACGTGGAAATATTACAGGAAATGCATTTGTTTTGATAATTCTGCTTTTCTTCCAAAAAGGACTTTTACCCCAAGATATTCCTTTTTGTATCACCATGTCTTTAGGACAAAGGGAATGGTAAAGCTGGCTCTGGGACCAGGAGTCTTGGATGGATGCTCTGAGAGAAAGTGGGTGGGAGAAGTCTTGACTGTTTAATTTAGGGCTCAGAGCTGAACCCTGTAGAATAAATCCCCCTGCCTCAGTTCCTCAAAACCGAGTTTAGAGGATCCCCTTCTGTCCAGACACATAATGAAGAAGTAATTATATCATTGAATGGGGGTATGTGCCTTCTGGACAACCCTAAATTTCATGCCACAAGCCCAAAGGCAGGTTAGGATTAACTGGAGCTGCTCCTTGGAGCATTTTGAAGAGTTATGGGATTACATTAAGAAAGGGAAAAATAATGCTGAATATCAGGAAAAACGTGTTGGCAATAAGCTTCTTGTTGCTGTGATTTATACAGCCATTAGTGCCTAGCAGCTTACACCAGGGCCTCTCTCCAGATCTATAAATTAAAGGTTGGGGTCTCACTTAAAAGATAGACCATGGGTTCTAAGATGGCAAGGTTGCTGCTGATTAGGTGCTGGACAAATGCAATCTTGAAGACAGGGCCTAAAATCAAACAGCCTGCACTGGTAATGTGTCAGGCAGAAATTCTGGAGCAGGAGGAAGAGCCAAGGAAAAACTAAAAGTGCTGACACAGCACATTATGGGGAGAGACTGATTCCAAGTCAGACCTCTGCTGATCAGGGCTACTGAATCTCCTGCTCTCTTGGAGAGGGGTTGGTTTGGATCTGACAGAGGGAAATGGAGCCCAGTGATGCAAATCCAGACTGGGCTGAGCAGACCCTGGGGATAATCAAACAGGATTTTTTCTTGGGCTCTCTTTGGATCACTTTCTCACTCCAGGCCGTGCCCATCCAAGCACTTTGCTTTCTGATGGCTCTTCCAGCTATTTCTGTGGGCCTGAAAGCACTTCGAGTGGCATCTTTATTCCAGACCTCCCTGAAGATTTTGCCTTCTTCCCTTCACCCCAGATCTGCACGTGGGCCGTGTGGGTCCTGTGTATGAGTCCTTGTCCTTGGGGACTGGGTGTCCAGGTCTCATGGACTGATTCCTCCACCCAAAAATGAGATACCTCTGGGCTACATCTCACAAAGAGTAGCTCTATCACCCCACTACCAAATTTCCCACAAATTTAGACATTCATTTCACTAATAAATGTGGTAATGGTGGAGTTTGCTGATGAACTGCCTGGGATTTAAACCCTGCCATTCCTTCACATTTGATTTGATATAAAGCAAGGTCACTTCTCATCCTTTAGGTTATTCAGGATTAGAAAATTGAAGCCATTTGAACTGAGATGATATTTCTTAATATAATAATGGCTGGGAAATTGGAACTGTAAGAATGCCTTCTTGTTACTGGGTCATAGGAGGTGCTTTTTAAAAATCAGAGTAGAAGGAGGACGACTCGACTTTAATCCCAAGATAAATCATGTTTCCCAAACGGCCAGCAAGGCTCAGGAGTTGATGTGATTAGGAGACTAAAGCTGTGGCAGGGCAAGTTAAAGAGCTCACTAATGATTTTCACTGGATTACAGAGGGATACACAGGACTTTCCACGCTCTGTCACTTCTCTGCATCATTAGGTGTTGCAATCCTGCAGTCAGGATTGTTCCTCGATGCTTCACCATAAAGGCAAAGAATAACAAATGCAGCCAATTCATCTGATCTTGACATTTCTTTGGAGCTGCACTTTTAAAAATCTTCCTCCAAATTCTTGAAGCACGGAAGACACCATTTGGAGAAAAAACACTGAACTGGTTAAAATAGTTTTAGTTAAAATCCATCTCCTACTCTGTGTATATTTAAGCACAGAACAGCTTTTTAAGTGAAGTGAGAATTTAAGCAGAAAGCTGTTGTTTGGGTTAAAATATCTCCAATTTGGAGCACTGAACATTTTGATTTTTTGCATATCGTTCTCATTTTCTCCTTCCCTCTTGCTTGGCTTTAGCCCAGTGGGTAAAGAAGACAAGGTTTTTTGTTGGGTGTTTTATTTTTTGCTTATTTCAAGTTTTGGGAAGGAAAAAAATAATACATATACCCATGTATGTTGAGGGGTTTTGAGAGAGCAAACACTTTTGCTCAAACAGCTGTACCATCCCAGCTGCTTCTGCCTCTCTCTCCTCATCTGAATTCGTTCTACCCTTCTTTCTTCATTAAATTCCCTCTTTCAGTTGCTACCTCCATTGTTCAATGATGAACTTCTGGCTGTTGGAGACATGACCTATTTAGCTATGTTCACAGGAGGAGGAGAATGGGCTTCTGTGCTGGCTGTCCCCTAGCCCGGACCACAGGCAGTGCCACAAGCCTTGCATTCATTTCCCACCTTTCTTCAAACAAAAGTCCCATTGCTTGAGAATCAGAAGCTGTGTTGGGTGTTGTGTAAAACAGGGATTGCCTTTTGTTCTCCAGGAAGCATTTTGCTGTTCGAGAGCTTCTGGATTGGCAATTCTGATGAATGAAGACAGAGGCATTGTTAGAAAACGCCTTATTTTCCTTTTGGAAATGCTCACTATGACAAAAATGCCCATTGTTTGGTGAAAAACATATTCTCTTTCTTTTTTTTTCCCCCCCTAAACAATCCAAGTGCGGAAGGGTGTACACCTCCCCTGTGAAAAGTGTGAATTAAGGATTAGTTGAATTTGGTTTGTTTCATCTAAATAGGCTTCTGTAGAAGAAGGAAACAATCTAATCTCTTTGTCCATCTCTGACAAAACAAACAAAAGTGGATTGAAATACATGATGGAAAGGAACAACTTGTTAACAGCTGGGACAGTAACATGGGGAAAGTGAAATTTCCATCATTGATGGGCTCTACAGGGAGGTTAAGAAATCCTTTGTTGCAATTATATGTATTATATAAACCAGTTACTCCTCCGGGACTGCAAGCTAAGTCTTCATCAGCTTTACACAGAATACCAAGGTAGGGAAAGACCATTGGAAACTGAAGAAAATAAGTAAGACAGCCGAAAACCGAAGGAAATCATAAGAAGTGTTGCATTTTCAGCTGTACTTTTGTCCTTCTCTCTCCTATTAGATAAACCCCAGGTATTTCTCTGCAATAATTTTTATCTTGGTGTCAATAATAACTTTTATCTTGGTATCAAATCAGGAAGACAGGGCAGCACCAGCTCTCAGATATAATGGTGTAGTCCTCAGACTGACTTTGCACAGGCAGAAACCCCCACGAATTGGGTCTTAAACTGGCCCCCTCTGGCTCCACCTCCCCAAAGTTAGCAGAGTTTTTTCCTTTTACACCACCTGGGAATACAGCCCCTAAGTCTCTAGATTAACATAATCCTCTGCAGCGTTGCTGGAAAAGGTTTATTTTGCCTACGAAGAGAAGAAAAGAGAAAGAGTGCTACAGAGAGAGAGCAACAGGCAGCTTATCCACGCCGAGTGTCTCGGTGGATTAGAGTGATGCAGGAAAGGAAAAAAAAAAAAAGTAATTAAAGTCTATGTAATCTTTGGAGAGTATTTGTGCTGGATTCCTGTCTCTGCAGTGAAGGTGGGCTTTTGTAAGGGAAGCTGGGTGCACCCAAGCTCTTCCTTTATTGAAGTTTGTTGTGTGCACAGTAGGAAGGCAGATAGGGCTGGGTATATGGGGGATCAACAGGCAAGGCAAAGCTCTCACCAGCAGCTGGTAATGTGAGCTGTCAGCTGAGTTGTTTACACAGTTAAATAAACGGATCCCAGGCTCACTCCCTCTTATCTCGAGTACACAAGCATAGTGGGAACACGATGGAGAGGGCTCTCTAAAAACATTGCTTGTTCACTGCTGGGTGCTGGGTCAGGAGACCTGAATTTGTTCCAGCTGCTCCATGTATTAGATTACAGCCCTGGGTTTCTCTTCTGCTTCTCCTCTCTGTGGGCACAAGCACATGCTCAGTGTTGGTTGCATGGTTTTGTTTTCCAGGAGAGCTCATCTGCTCCTGCCCTGGGTAATCCCATTACAAGAATTCCTGGGTTCCAGCTCTGCTGCTGGCTGCTGTCAGTGACATTTTTCATTTCCCTCTCTTGCCTGCCAAGGCTCAGAGCCATCCTGGGGTGGCCTCATCCTCCCTCTCCAACTTTTTCCTTTACTATCTGCTCACTGATCCACACCGAGCACGTTCAAATGCTCCCTGATGGAAGAAACAAGGATACTCTGGGCAAAAGCTGACTCACAGATGATCAAAGAGTCATCCATCCTCCCAGGGTCAAGCAAACCAAAGCTGAAATGCTCTTTTTCTCTTGCACACGTACAGCTGCATCAGTTCACTCCAGGAAAGATGTCTGTGCTGCTGCCAGTAGCTACTTGCAGTAAATCAAAGCAAATCAGGCAGATGCCACAGGTTACTCAACTCTTCAGCTGACTTTATTTTTGCTGGGAGGCAGGTGATGTGTCTGACTCTGAAGCGTCTTGATTGGAATTTCCTCGTGGGGGAAAGTGTCACATCACTCCTGGTGATTCCAGTGGACGTTTCCATCTCCTAAAGGTTCCTTCCAGTGTCTCTTCAGAGCTGCTGTTCTTGAACTGTGGCAGGAAACAGGCAAACAAGACTTTCCCAGCTTTTTCCAGGCTGTTAAGCAAAATGGGCAGGAAAAAGCCCTCAGTGCAATGTTTCCCCAAGAGCTGATGGTACGGAGGGACCAACAAGGCACAAGCTGCTCTGCAAGAGGCATGGACTTGCTGGCTGGATTTGAGAGCAGAGAAGCCACACAGAACTGGATGCACTTTTACCTGAAGCATCATTTTCCAAGAGACCAAAAGAAAGGCAGAAGTTGGATGACAGGGAAAGCTTCTTACCAGAAAAGGTTCTCAAGCCCTGGAAGGGGCTGCACAGGGAAGTGGTTGAATCACCACCTCTGGAGGGGTTTAAAAATCATACTGATACAGTGCTGAGGGACATGGTTTAGCAGTGGGCTGGTAGAGCTGCGTTAGTAGAGTTAAATTCCAGGCTGGTCTGGATGATCTTACAGGCTTTCTCCAACCTCAAGGATTCTATGATTGTGAGTAGGAACTCACCTGGCAACACAGCAGGGACTTCTCACACTTCTGGCTCTGCTCAGTGATAGAGTTTAATCTGAGCAGTGAAAACTCCCAGGGAGGGAGGGGAGGAGGGGGGTTAAGAGCCAGCCTGTAATTTATCCTGCAAAACACCCACAATGCTGAAGGCTCAGGGAGAAGATTCTGGTCCTGGCCGTATGGCACAGCAGCAAAGCTGTCTCTGTGTGTGTCCATGTACTGCAGCATTTGAATTACTGCCCTGATGAGAGGAAACCTCCAGCTGAAGGGAAGATGCTGTGTGAGAAACACAACCTGTCTGGAACAGGGTCACCGAGTTCCTAACATCAATATCTAGTCAGCACCTACAGATTGTTTCCAACGCTCATTATTTCAGAGCTGCTGTACGTGTGAGTGAAACTCATTACCTGAGAGGCTTGTTAGATTTTCTAGTCACTGACAAAATGTGGGCATTGCTGGGCTACCTTAATTAATGCATGATTACAAACTGAAATGTATCATTTGTATTTAGATATGTTTTTCATTGCTGGAGCCACAGCCACTGAAATTCGTCTTTCTCAGAGGCCATCAAAGGCTGAGCAGCCTCATCTGACAAGACAATTAAAAATATTTTTCCCCATTGGAGCTGAGAATTTGACCTCAGTGCTCCAGCAAGACTCCAGGATGAGCTCTGAAACACCCTAGGCAGTTTGCCCAGTGGCTCTGGTCTTCTTCTCTGGAAGGCCCCATTTTACCAGTAAAACACTCCCAGCCTTTCCTCAACATTCAACCAACCTTGTGATTACATTATGGTCAATCTCTTCTCTGCCACAGCCTGTATTATATTTCACATCCTTTACATGAAAAGAAAACAGGCTAAATACATCACTGGAGGTGCCAATAGCAACACTTTAGGGTGCTCTTGGGAGTCATATGGATATCTTGGAGATAGCACATGTATTATCCAGCATTGCCCTACTGTGGCTCGTATCCCTGAGCAATTACTGCTAAAAAACCCCCATTTCAGCTAGCAACTTGAGGGGGTTTTTAGTATCTTTTTGTGGTAAGTATAGCTGCAGTATGAAGGACCCAACACACGCCCCCAGCCATGAAGCCCCATGGTAAAAGGACAGAAGAGTGGCAGAAGGAAAAAGAGCAATGAAGAGGTGATGGGTTTGCCTAAGATCACCCACCCACCAATCAACCTGGCACCAAAGGTTGAGTAGAGCAGAAGTGCCATCAGCCAGAGAGTTAAGATCACTGAAGGTGACATTTATTGGCTTATATTTGGTTATCTAAACTCAAGTTGAGCCAAGCTATCTGTACAGGCAAAGGAGAGAATCAAGGAGCTCTGAAAGCAATTCATCTCCTCTAAGGACAGGTACTTTAGGTAGGCCAGATGGTTGACTCGATGCTTCTGGGTAGGAAAAACCCTGAAATTTCCTCCTAACACTTTAAATCAACAGTGTTATCAAAGCTGAATTAAATCCACATCTTGACCTGCTGGAATAAACAAGGAATGCAGTTTGAAAAATGTGCCTTGTTTTGAAAACAACATTTTAACTTTCTGGAAATGTCACACAGCTGCACCTGAAACTCTGCCAGAGCCCAACTGGTGCTTTGGGAAGGAAGGTGAGCAGGTTGGCAAACCCAGCTGCCTCATTTGGGTTTGTGTCACAGCTTTAATTCTGAGTTTGGAATTTCTCAGTAAATGCTTGCAGAACGAGTTAACTTCAAGAGAGCAGGCACAACTGCCAGGTTTGGAGAACGAGGAGAGGCTCTATTTTTTTTTTCCTTGTGATGCCTTCTCCAAATATATATTTTTTAATAGGTTTGAACATTTTTCAATGGAAACAGAAATTCTGGTATGCAGTCAAGTAATTAAATAAAGAAATGTTTTCCTAGTTTTGCTGCTGAACACAATATTCTTCATTAAATTCTTCAACTTTTGGATGTTCTGTATTTGTGCAGTGCCTGCTGCAATGGAGCAGTGTTGTGAACAATGATGACAGAAACACCAGTAATTACCAGTAATTACAAAAACAGGTCAAAGACTCATTTTCCCATCAGCTTTCATATCATTATTCTGTTCGCCTTGCCAGAAGTATCTCCTTTTCCATGAGAAATTTCAGCTTCCCCTGAAAGCATTAGGGGGATTTTGTGGGGTTTCTGGTGGTTTTTATTTTTTTTTTTTTAAACCTCAGGATTTGAGGAAACTAAAAGGAAAAAAAAAATTAAATTTCTTTGTTCAAAGTCAGTGCATGAACTCCAACTGTGAATTACAAACAGCCCCTGGGAGTGAGGTCTAGTGATTAAAGAAGAGGAGTGGAAGTGGGGGTAATTGTGTTAAGCCACTGTGTGTCTCTGCATCTCAGTGTTTCAAAAGGCAGGGAGGCTGATGGCTCTCTTACCAGCAGAAGACTCAAGGGCAAAAGTTTATAAACAGAATTTAGCCACTTCTAATATCAGCTATACCACGTTCAGTCACTGCTTGTACACAACAAATTGACACAGGAACTGACACACTTTTGGATTTACTGCTGCATCTGTCCTGCTGAATGAAAAGGGACCAGGATCCATTTGCAGTGCTGACCCAGAGAGAGGCATCAGAATGTACATCTCTGTTTCTGCCTGCCACAGCATCACCTCATGGGACAAGAATATGGGGATCCCATTCCTTTTATCCACTCCATGGGTATAATCCCCCAGCCAGTTTTTCAGCCCAGGTTGAACCTACCTGGTTTAACTCACCAGGGTCAAGTAGCTAAATTCTGGCCATCAAATGAAAACATCTCTGAAGGGTGATTTCTTCCATCCTCAGGTAGCTGAGCTACCTGCATGGTTCCTTCAGCTCCATGGGGGAGTCTGAAGTCACCAACTCTAACAACAAACCTTTAGTCAGCTAAAGCTGAATGACACCAACTACACATGAAGCCTTGAAGAACATGCCAGGATGCCCAGGATGGCCTATGGTGGGTAGCCACAGGGTGGCTGAAGTGGCAGCATTTCCGTACAGAAACATTTCCAAGTTTCAACTGATCAATTTTCAAGGCTTGGGGAAAAAAAGTTCTATTTTTAGGGTCAGGAGAAAAACTCTTCTCTTTCTTGGCCCTGTGCAGAAAGGGTACATCTCCTTGGCAGCTGTCCTGTAACCACAGGCTCTGGTTCATCGAGAAAAGAAGTCACCTTACATCCAAGCATGCAGGAACATGGTCTGTCAAGTTCCTCTAGAGGAGCTGACTTCCCTTGCAAGCACAAAGCCACCATGCAAACACTTCTGACTTTGGTTCTTGAGTGTGGGGGGTACTGGAAACCCCCCTGTCACTCTCTAATCTGTTGAAGGACGGAAGAACCCTTCTTGCCAGCAGAGCCTGTGGGCATGAATAACCCATCAGGCAGCTCCCTGCTACAGGCAGGACTCCTGACCCTAAGGGGACTGGACCCTAAAATCCTAAAATCACCTTATAGGGCCCCAGCAGGGCACTGCAGGGATGAGTCCACACTTTCATAACCTATTGGATAGTTCTGGAGGAGAAAACAGAAAAAAAAGCAAGGATTATGGAAAAGCAGGGACTCCATGGCCAGGCAGGGGGTGAGGGCAGAGCCTGCAGGCTGAGTCCCTCAGATCTGCTCCTGATGTGCTGCTCTGGGCTCAGGACCAGACATGGCCAGGAACAGCAAGGTTCTCCTTCTCTCCAAGCCCCAACACCACTGGAAACAGAACGGGTGAGCCTGGCTCCCATTGGGTGCACAGATGAGATCCCTGGTGAGATCCCATCTGCCACCCAAACTGGGCAGCAAGAACCAGGAGCTGGACCCCTGCCAGCCCCCCCAGCTCTGCTTGAAGTCTGTGTCAAAGGGCTGGCAAGAAGGGCACACATGGGACATGTCTGGAGGGGAATGAGCTGATCAAGTGTGCTCTGTTCCTCCTTACAAAGCCTCCTTTGTAATAAAAACTAATGAACCAAGTGTCATCAAATCATACCAAAGAATCCCAGATTGGTTTGGGTTGGAAAGCACCTTAAAGCTCCCCCAGTGCCCCCCCTGCCATGGGCAGGGACACCTCCCCCAGCCCAGGGTGCTCCAAGCCCCATCCAACCTTCAACACTGCCAGGGATGGGGCAGCCACAGCTTCTGGGGGCAACCTGGGGCTCAGCACCCTCACACCAAACAATTTCTTTCTAATGTCTACATTTGACACCTCTTTCTTCCCCTCGACCACTGAAGCAGCCTGGGATGGTGAACTCCCCAATTTTGACATCTCTGGAAGATTCCTGGAGTGCTCTGCATGGCCCAGGGAGCTCCCTGCTGCTTGCAGCTATAGGAAAAATGTTCATTTTGATCCCAAAGGACCTGGTTTCTTACTTCAGTTTCATATCAGTTCCTGCCAGACTGGTCAGAGTTAAACCCACAAAAGCTGCAAAACATTTCCTGAAGAATTAGCACAAAAAGTAAAGCAGACACAGAGAAAACAGCTCCAGTACCCAGCTTCAAAGGAGCACTGAGAACCAGGGCTGGACTGGAGAGGAGGGGAGGATCTTGAGCCAGCTCCACCTGGACCAGGGTGTCCTACCCCTCCCTTACATCAAAGGATGTTTCTCACCATGCAGGGTGTAGCCCCCAGTAAAAAAGGCAACAGGAGGTAGGAGGCTGGAGACAGAAACTGCCCACGGTCCATTAGAGAGGGATCTGACAGACTGGGGAGATGTTATTCAAGGGAGAAGCAGCAAATGTTGCGTGGAACACAAGCTGTTCCTTAGGGCTCAGGGAAGGTGGAACAAACTGGTCCTGTCTGAGCTTGGGATGGAAGGGTTAAAACTGGCCCAGGGAATGCACGTGTGAGGCCTCCTCTGCTCCCCCAGCACATTCTGGGGATAAGGAAGATGGGCTTTGTTTTAAAGTAGTTGTTTTGCAGGCTTTGCTCTGCAGGCACAAGCTGCAGCCTGCTCAGCCCCAGGGTGAAGGATGGGGATCAGGTGTGTGCAGGTGTGGAGGGTTCAGACCCCCACAGCCACCCCTGGACCCAACTCTGATTCCAGCAGGAAGAGCTCCAGAGCTCCCAGGTCAGCCTGGAGCCCTGCCAGGGCAATGGAATCCTCAGCTGGGTGAATTAATAGACAGAAAGTGGATAAAGATGCTCCTGGTTCCTCACTCATGCTCCAGTGGGTGCCAGGAGGGTCTGAGCTGGAGCTGGGATGTCTCTTCAGTCCCAGTGCAGAGCAACAAGTGGGCACAGGCCAGGCAAGGGAGTTTCTGGGGGTAGGTAAAGGGCTGTCAAGGGATTTGCTTCCTTGCTTAAGTACAACTGGTCTATTAGAGAGAGCAAAATCCTGCAAACAAACACGCAGGGGAGAGTGGGAAGGCAGAGGACAGAGAGAGATGGGAAGAAGAGAGGAGAATTTGGAGATGGAGCATGTATCTGGGCTGTTGGGGGATGTTCCTGTTTAGGGCCAATGGAAGGAGGGAATGGGATGCAGAAAGAAGAGGTAAGACTGCAATGATGCTGCAAGGCTCCTGGCTGCTTCCAGCCATCCCCCTCTGCCCCCAGAGCTCCCAGCAGGGCTCCAGCTCCTCTGAGGGTTTTTTGTGGAAAGCATCCAGTAGCTTTGTTTCCTCCCCTCAGGCTGACCTGTCCCAGGGGATCCTGCAACCACAGGAACCATTTTCTCCTCAGCACTGGGTTGCCCTACCAGCTACTGCAAGAAATGGAGAAGAGGCAGGAGATTATGTGGAGGAAACAACTTCATTCCCTGCTCCTTCCCTTTGCAAAGCTCTATCGAGGATAACAACCCCGTATTTAGTGTAATTTACAGTAACTGTGTTTTAATAGATGTTGTGGGATCCTTGCCCTTATTATGAAAATCCTCTTAAGAGCATCGGCTCCTTTAATAACCTGGGCTGCAGAAAGTGTCTGTCTATTTACATTTATTTGCATGTATTTGCATGCAAGTTGCTAATATAAAAATCTAAAAAGCTTGACAACTTCATATTTTGAAGTCTGCCCATAATCTGAAGGTCTAGGAATTCAGCAGTATGATTTTGGTTACACTTAAAAGAGCTGCCAAGGGGTCACGAAGAGGCAAGATCTCTCCTCATGAGAGCAGGGACACAGCCTGAAGGATTTGATTTTGGAAAAATCCATAAGTAGATCTCTTGAAATCTCAGCTTTGTGATGAACAGTCTCCCCCTCATGAGCTCTTGGTGTGTCTAAGGATGTTTTACCTAGTTTCTTAGTGGCAGATGGTAAAATTACGGAAAATGAAGTTGCTACAGCAAAAAGCAAAATAAAGTAAGTGCTGTCAAAACCCACAAAGTGCTTCACCTTGAAAGTGGCATGATCACCCACCCACGTGTGACGAGGCTGGTATCTGGGGAAAGTAAGACCCCAAGGATTCATTCAGAAACCTTACTGGTACTGAACCTCTGCCCTCCAAAATGCCAAATTGTGGGGTCAGATTGCAACTGGTTTGCAAATGGGATTACCACTGTTGTAGAAATGTTGCTGTTTCCCACTGGGGCTTCATTCTGGTTCAGGAAGAAAGCCTGAATGACACTGATAAAAAAAACAACACACAAAAAAACCCCAGCAAAGCATGAGTTCTGGATGTTTTCTATATTGGACATTGCATGGGGCTTGTTTCAACACAGCTGCATCATCTGAGTTCAGTAGTTTCAAAACTTATCAGCCTGATGAAGTTAAAAGGCTGTTTTGGATGATCCTAAACATCCTGATACGAAATCTGAAGTATGAGACAATGTGAATCGTGATGTGATAGAATTGATCAAAAGAAATGAAGCATAACAATAACACAGAAAAAAATATGCAGATCTACTGGCTTGAAACTATAGCTTTAGGACCCCACTGAAATGAAAGGAGACCACTGAAATGAAACCATAGAGATGATGTAAATGGATGCATTTGCACAATGTTTCAATTCTGCCTCAGAAAACTCCAGATTTTAAGAACAACATAAATAACCAGGCCCAAAAGCACACGCCTAAAACTTCTTGCAAGCCTACAGCTTTGCATCTAGAATGAATCTGTCTGAATCCAGCAACATGCTGCAGATCTGGGAAGATTGGATTTGCTGCTCTGAGATGGAAAACCCTTCCCTGCTATTGCACCAGCATAAAGAATGTACCTGAAATCCACTGAAAACCTTCCATTAGCTGCTGGAACTTGAGTGTGTGAAGTCTCCTTGGGAATATCGTGCAGAATGGAGCATGCAACGGCCTCAAGCTCCCCATCCTCATCCTGCCCCATCCATCTAAACCATTGCTAATTCAGCAGCTGCATTCCATCTGGAAGAGCCTTGGATCAGTCCCTGGTGAGGAGCTCATGGCCAAAGCTCACCATGGCTTCTTCCACCTCTCAGTTTTGATGAGAAGCACAGAGGTGTGGAGGTTCTCTGAGATTTCTGGTCCTGTTTGTTAGAGTCAGGGCAGTTCAGAGGAGCATTCAGCTTTATGGATGCTCATATGAATTAAGCACAGTTTTAGGAACATAGTGGGGGGCCCATGATCTTCACCTGCCTGGCAGCAAGATCCTCAGCAGAATTACTCCCTGCACCTGGGTCCTCCTGGGCTTTTCCTTCAGGAGGACACTTTGCCAGCAAAGCTCAGCCCCAGGGAAATAAAGCAAATGAAATCAAGACTGTGATGTAAGGTGCAATAACTACAAGCCCAGCAAATTAAAAAATTAAATGTAAAAGGATAGCTCTCACAGAGACACTATCTCGTGGGCAGCATCACTAATCCCACACGTTCAAAAAGTTTGTGTCTACATTCCAAGTCAGCAGAGCAGCTGAAATACCAGGAGAGCTGCAGATAATAAACAGAGCACTCTCTTTATCTGCTACCTCAGACACTCAGCTCACTGTGTAGCTGCCCACATTTTCAGGCTTTCCTTTACAAAGGCTGGGAAGGTCCAGTTTCTGTTTAAATAAAAGCCCAGCTTGTCTGCATTGTAAGTGCTGGCAGTGCTTGATGCAGGTTTTGTGGCTGGGAAGTCTTGTGCTCTGGTAGCTGAGCATAGCAGCCAAGAAACATTAAGGTAATAAATATACATTTCCATCAAGTGCTGATGACAGGAATTGCCCAGAAGGGCAACTGTGGAGTTAAAAAAAGGAGCAGCCTGTGCCTCCAGAATCAGACAAGGTGTGACAGTCTAGAACTTGTGCTTTGAGCCTGCTACAACATCTGATAAATGCAAAGAGGGGATTTGGATCATCACCAAGAGCTGGCAGGAGGACTCGGGTGTCTCTTCTGCCCCTGACCTCCAGCATCCATCCTCTGGTCCCTGCTAAGCCTCTTGGAGCTGCTGGGCTGTCCCCAGGGCACTGTCCCTTCTCTCCATGCCTGTCCCCACCCCACCTCTCCCAAACCATCGGCTTGGCACTGTTTAAAAGCTGCCATTACTTTCCTCCCCAAGCCTTCTGAGCCTTCAGTTTTGTTTTCAAGCACCTTCCAGAAACAATATTATGTCCCCATCAATTACCACTATGAGGTCAGTGCCAGAAATCCAGTCCTTGGGGTGGCATCTTTAGTGCTATTAAGAAAAAGCAGCAGCACCACGGGCTCTGCTCATCTTCCCCCCTTGCAAGTGAAAGGTTTTATTGGAGATGCCTTTCAATATTTCATTAATTCTCAGACATATGCTCTGGGAATGTCAAAATGTTTGGATCTTCTGGAATGAAGTGATAAACAGAACTGACATGGAATTAAACACTGAATTACCCAGAGAGCCAATATCATTTATTTGGGTGTACATTACTACAGCTACAGCCCTTGCAGAGGCACCTCCACCCCTTAACTTTACCCAAAGCAAAAAACCACAAACAAACAAACAAACAGAACACCCAAAAAACAACCAAACCAAACAAAGAAAAAAAAAAAAATAAAATCAGGAAATGTGCATGTTCTCTCCATTACTGAATGGATGTGCTTGGCGGGTATGGCTAGCTGATTTCAGCTAATTATTTTTTGTGTTTATATTTATTGGCTGTGATTAGTTATGCAACAAAGACGATGGGAGAACAAATCATGCCAGTGCAGCTAATTGGAGATAAGGCAAGTGGTAGTGAAAGTAGTAATTTTTCTATTTTACGCATGAAAAGGAGACCTGAACCTGCTGGTTGGGAATCAAGAAAATGCTGTTGAGGTCTCCACATGAGGATAGGAACCAAGAGCTGAAAACCAGCATGCTATTATGAGTTACTCCTGATTTTTTGGGCTCGATCTATAAAACTACTGAAAATCACAGATTTGAGCAGAGTAAAGCTGGGGTGGGATCAGAACTGCACTGGAACAGGACAGTGCAGAAAATTAGATGTATGGGAATTTCTTCACTTGGGGTGAAGGCTGGTGTGAGGCCAGACCACATAATTTTTGAACTTTTCAGGAACTGGATATGAATCTCTTCTGCTCATCTTTAGACCAGCAGCCTAGAAGTGTCTTTTTTCCCCACAACCTCTCCAATGCTCTCCTGCTTAGACCCCAACAGAAGCCCAGCTCTACGCAAGGCACAGACCAGAAAATTAGTCCAGCCGGGCAGCCAGCTCCTGTCACAGCTCCTGCCTTCCTTCCCTTCCCTTCCAAAAATCTAGGCAGCTGTTTCCATCTGCCTGTGCCAGCCCCAGCATCAGCTCATGCTCAGTTTCCTCCCTGTGCTGGTGCGGAGTGACCGTCAAATTCCATCTCCTCCCACAGCTCTGAGCTGCCAAAACGCTTTGCAACCCATCAGGTGCTTCTGTGTCTGTTCTGAGGAAGTGCTGCCATCTCTCATCTCTGCTTTCCAGGGAGGAATCAGCCTCTTGGAGCATCCAACCACGAGGTTTGTCAAGGTGCTGAGGCACCTCCAGATGCAAGCAGCTGCCTGGTGTTACATCCAGGATTTTCAACTTGTCTGGTTCACCTCCTTGCCTACAGCTGGAGCTACAGGTGAAATCAGACCCTAAGGTTGAGATTTATCTGGCAGGGCACTGGTGAGGTAGCACCTTCCAGAGGTGCCAGGCTCTTTCCTGTGTCCACTGAAGAAGCTGAGAGTGCTCAGCTCCCATTTAGAGGTCTGGTTTTGGACAGCGTGCATCCAGGGGTGATGGATCCAACCTCTGCCGACTCCTCATGCCACTAAAGGTGCCACCCAACACCTCCCCTCCCTCAAGTCCTGCAAACCACTACACCTTTGAAGAGGATTGGAGGTGTGCATCTGCCTGGTTCCAGCATTGCCTCTCCTCCCCAGGGCCACCACCAGTATTCCCACTCTCCCAGTTTAACAGTGAACAAGAAGCAACCTGGCCCCGTGCTGCCCCTTGGTCCCACCAAGGCTGTGTGTGTTTGTTGATTTCTGGAGTGCAGACTCTGCTAATTTATGTTAATTGGAATTGCACAGGTAGGTTTTTTTCCCCCTCTATGACTCCTTGCATCCCACTGTGAAATCAAGCTGGCTTTATAATCTCCTACAGCAGCCTGCAGCCAGCTGGAACAGCAGAGACCTTAGCATGCAAAGCATGTTGACAACTTGCCTTTTTTTTTTTTTATTTCTTTCTCCTTTCCCCCTTACTCAGGAAGAAGTTTTCATATTTGGATAGTTTTGAAGGCTCACTGAGCCATGATTACAATTCCCTTTTATTTATTTATTTAACAAGAAGCTGCCATTTATGAGGTTGCCTGCCCTGCAAAAAAAAAAGAAAAAAAAAAGCAAGAGAAGTTATTTGTGCTCCTCAGGGCCCTGTGCTGGGCAACACTTCTTCTTTGGTCTGTGGTCTGGGTCTGATTTTCAAGCCCAAGGTGTGGGAGTCAGGGGGAGCTTTGCCTTTAGCCTCTGGAGGAGCAGGGCCTGTCTGCTTCAAGAAAAAATTCTGTTTGTCCTTCTCTTTGTTTTTTTTTCCTTATGGCAGATTGGAAGGGGAAACCCCCCTTCCCCACAGGAATGGATGTGGATGTACAGGGTGGGAGCTGGGGCCCAGGAACTCCAAGAGGCCCCATGGAAGGCACCTGGAGACCTCTGAGCTCCAAGGGTCACACCATCCTACAGCTATTATAAGAAGCTCAGGAAACACAAATCCCAAGAGTTTTGAGGCCTTTGATTACTAAGGAAATGTTTTTAAAATGGCTTCTATTAGGAGAGAATTTGTTTTACCCAGCAGACACAGCAGGGCTTTTATCTTCCATAGGGAATTAGCCCAGATGCACATCACTGTAATGGAGTCAGAACTTGACCACAAATATCTCATTAGCTTGAAAAGTTACCTGCTTTATTTCTGTCCAAAGGATATTTTGCTCGGTTGCTTTCATCTTAAAAACACTAACTTCTAGAAAGCTTTAATGTCACGTGTGATTTTGCTTTCTTTGAGGAGTGGAAAATGCCACACACTGTGGCATATGCACAGGATTGAGTCACAAGAGAAAAAATAAACAGTTGTCTTTCTTGGTTTGATCTATATACATCTGTTTCTTGGGAGAGAGGTGAAATGCAGTATTTACTTGGGTAAGTATTGTGAGCCAGATGCACTCCACTGTGAAATGAATTAAAAATGATATTAAAATTAACTATGTAAAAGGGATCTGGAGGTGGGCTTTTCATCAGAAAGTGGAGGGTTTGTGTATAGTGTGCATAACAAAACTGAATTTTCTCATCTCTAAAGTTTCCAAAGGAAATGTCAGTCCTATCAGAGGGAAAAACAAAACTCCTTGTTTTAAGGAGACTGGGATTTCCCTCTGCACCTGGTGGGGCTGCTCTTCTAACCTTGATTTTGGCTGAGGTTTGGGGGGGGGCAAGCAGCCGCGGGCAGGCAGCTTGCACTCTGGGCTGGCAACAAAAATCACACCCAGTTCCTGGGTCCCAGCTCCCACCCTGCACATCCACAGCCAGCCCTGTGGGGAAGGAGGGTTTCCCTTCCCAATCTGCTCCAAGGAAAAAACCAAAGAGCAGGACAAACAGCTTTTTCTTGAAGCAGACAGACCCTGCTCCACCAGGAGCTAAAGGCAAAGCTCCCCCTGACTCCCACCCCTTGGGCTTGCAAACCAGACCCAGTCACATCAACAATCTCTTGCTCCCTGGGTTTGCAATGTGTGGTCCTCTGTGAGGATGTCATTACTTCAGAAGGAACTTGAATGTTGCTACTAAGAGTAACCCATGATGTGCTCATGGTCCAAAAGAAGCTGTAGGAGGAGAATGGCCTCTTTCAGATGCACCTCTGATGCCAGGAGCTCACTGACCTGCTTTCAGTAGCTCCAAGATGAATATTAGAAGAATGAAAGGAGGAAATAAATACCATGTTTGAACAAGGTGGGTAATTTATCATTACAGGGCTTGCTGAGGGACAATGGTTTTTTCTGTGTCATCTGATGTCTTTAAGTCAAGACAGAAATATCTTGCTAAAAGATGTGTTCTGGTTTTAAGCCCTGTTGTTGGGCTCAGAAAAGGAATCACTGTGTGATGCTGTACGACAGGAAATCAGACTTGATGGCTGTAATTGTGTTCCTATCTGGCCTTAAAATCTATTGATCTGTGAAAATAATTGCCACAGTTTACTGATTTTCCTGAATGTTTGATGGTAGGTAAGAAATACGTCTGTCTCCTGTGGCCTGAGCTGCCCTGCAAGCATCTCCCCTTTGCAATCAGCAGGAATTAGGAAAAAAAAAAAATTGATTCAGCATAACCCAAGAAAATGTTTAAATGTATATTTGCTTAGATGTTTGATATATTTTTTTCTGTGCTTGTTCAATGGAATCTGGCTGTCAGGACTACTCAGCATCATCCTGTGGGTGGGCCAGGGAAGGCTGGTGTGCATGGAAACATCAGCACTTTCTGACTTATTTGAGTTAATTGCAAACCATCACGTCCCTCTGGTTCAGCTGCCAGGGCTGAAGCTGTGGACATAAACCAAGCTGTGTCCTAATCAAGGTTGAAGAGTAAAACCAGAAAGCCAGATTTACTTCACATCCAACCAATGGCTAGAGCATGCAGAAGTGATTTTTTTTTAATTGTTTTTCCAGGAAAGAGTCCTGATCCTGCAAGGCACTCAGCTCCGTCAGGCACTGCTGTGGAGATGAGTTTCCCAGCTGTGCTGGAGGTTCTCAACACCTGGCAAAGCACACCCAGAGCAGAGCACATGTTCCACAAATGGTGTAGGGACCTTGCAGGGTTCCATAAGGACAAGGCAACTGTTTGCTTTCTATAAAACAGGCTTTGAGGAGACCTTAGAGGACCTTCTGGTGCATGAAGGGGCTCCAGGAAAGCTGGGGAGGGACTTGGGACAAGAGCCTGGAGGGATGGGGCAAGGGGGAAGGGTTTTAAACTGGAACAGGGAAGGTTTAGGTCAGATATTATGAAGAAATTGTTTGGTGTGAGGGTGCTGAGCCCCTGTCCCAGGTTGCCCCCAGAAGCTGTGGCTGCCCCATCCCTGGCAGTGTTGAAGGTTGGATGGGGCTTGGAGCAACCTGGGCTGTGGGAGGTGTCCCTGACCATGGCAGGGGGGGCACTGGGGAAGCTTTAAAGTCTCTTCCAACCCAAACCATCATCAGTCTCTGAAATATGGCTGGTTCTTTTGGTATTTTGAAAGGAGAGCCCTTCTCCTCCTGCACACCCAGCCTGCCCCTTCTCCTTGCTGGGACTGGTGGGTTTTGTCTTCCCAGTTATCACTGTGGAAACTCAAACATGACATTAGTTTAATTAGAGATCAACTCCTTTTATGGAATGCAAAGCCCTATCTGACTAAATCCCCCTTCTGAAGTTGGCAGATGCAAATTAAATCCTGTGCACTGAAGTGTAATTTGGCTTTGAACACTCTTAAAGGCCCTCAGTGATTCAGTGGGTGGAGGGGAATTAGTCTTAAGCTGCATTTGTTGCTTTCTCCTCCCTTAATTTGTTTATATGACTGCTACTGAAGCAATATTGAATGTAGACAAATTGCCAAGTGACACACATGAATGAAAGCCAAGGTTTTACTGCTAGTTTTTGGAGCTGTAAATAACATAGGTCCAGTCTACCTGAAATAATGGTAAATAATGGGCTATCTCCCACTTCATGACCCATCATGTTCTCAGTGACCAGCAGGCTTGCTATGGCCAAGCAGTCCCCCCTGCAGTCATGCAAGGGCAGAGCACTGGCTTGGGGCTTTTCTGAGAACTTCAAGAGCCCCATTTACCAGTGAAATCACTGAATCACTTGGTTAGAAAAGACCTCCAAGATCATCAATCCAACCATCACCCCAGAAATTCCAAGGCCACCACTGCCCCATGTCCCTCAGCACCACATCTCCAGGCTCTGAAACCCCTCCAGGGATGATGGGGACTCCAGCCCTGCCCTGGGCAGCCTGGGCCAGGCCCTGACAACCCTTTCCAGGCATTGAGAAATTGTTCCCCAGCTCCAACCTAAACCTCCCCTGGCACAACTTGAGGCCAGAAGGGGACAACTTGAAGGAAGAAGTTGTCCCCTCAACCCCCTTTTCTCCAGATTGAACACCTCCAGTTCCCTTCAAGCCACTCCTTGAAAAAAACCCACTTTTCTTTAGCTGTTCCATCCCTGGCTTGATGGATGACTTTGGAATCCCCATCCCACTTGGGAGAACCCCCAGAGTTCTCCCTACTAAGGTGCTAAGCTGGTTCTTCCGGAGACTATCTTTCTCTGATGGGTCTCAATGAAAACAAGAATATTTTGTCCGAGATTACAAAAAGAAGCATCCTATTGAGGTTCTGCAGGAGCCTCAGGTTGTTTCCCAGCTTCTTTAAATTACCAGACAGCAGAGACATTTTGCAAAACCAACCTAGGACAAATTTCTGCCATTGCTCACAATGGTTTTCAGGCACAGCCAGCTAACAGCTATCACTTAATATGTCCCCTTTTATTTTCCTTCACTGATTTTAATTGGAAGCAGATCTCTGGGAATTGGTGGGCCAAATACCACAATGTGAATCTGTTCACATCCTGTCAGTCTGATCACGCCGTGTACTCCCCACTCTGCACCTGAAGCAGGAGGTGTTTCAAGCCAGCCCCCCCAGATTAATCACACATCTCTCTCAGCATTTGGCTTCATCACTCTTAGATCACACAGTGACCTAGCCCAAATCTTTTTGCTTCACTGTAATGCTTCTCCAGCTTTTATTTTAGAGTCTTGGTTTCCTCCCGTGTTCTTCCTGTCTCTGGTTTATTCTTGGGTCTGACTTCAAAGTGTATGATCAGCTCACCAGGAGGCTCATGATCACACTGCACAAATTGCTCCTGTCCCACACTCACCAAATGGCTCTCATCCACTGCCTTCAGGTTGGGCTTTGCTTTTTAAATTTTTTTTATTTTCCTCAGGAGTGATTTTTTTTAAGCCTCCCATGTGATATTTTGTAGAAGTTAATCAAACAGGACGATCTCTAGGTAACAGGCACTTCCATTTCTGCTCCTGGCTGTCTGCAGAGCATTTTAACAACTGAGCAGATAAGTGCCTTTCAATTACATGCTTGTTGCAGACACTCCCTGCTTATGTTTTATAACAATGATTTTGGATCAAGAGGTTTGAAGCTAAAGGGATAAACATTTAGCCCAGATAAGCAGATTTGTAGAAATTATTGTTATCCAGAGCTGGTTTGATTCATTAGGAACCAGCAGTGGACAGCACTTGAAATCTGACAGAGATAAATTTATCCCAGCAAAGTGAAATCTGCTAAGGGGTGAGTCTCAATTATGTTATATTCATAATGGTATTTCCTTTGGTTATTTAAAATGGGAAAAATAACTATGTGAGAGAAACCATTTTTCCCTACCTCATAAAAGACCTGAAACACACTTGCAGGGAGAATTTTGGATCCTTGCAGCAGCAGAAATGAGGAAGCAAAGCTTCAGAATGCAAGAGCCAAGAGATTCTGGATGTTTACTGATGGGCTGTAGGGGTGGGCAGGAGGAAAAGGGCTGTATGACTGAGGAGGTGATACTGATCCCAGCCACTGATCCTCTCAGAGATTATGGTAACAATTATTCTGCTGCAACCCACCTTTGCACAGAGACTTCTTGCACCGTAGACATGGACTCACCAGACCTTGTTTGAAGACTTTCACCTTTTCTGTTCTGACCTCACAGCTTTTCTTATCAATATTTCTTTCAGTCTTGCTCATTTTCTCCCTTCTGTTTTCATAAGCAATGGTTTTTGCATAGGGGAACATGATTTTGGGAGAGGGTGAGTATTTGGCTGCCCTCTGCAGTAGGGTCCCCAGCCCATGGTGCAGAAAGTCACTGAGAAAACCCTCATACATCATGCTGTTCCCATCTTTTAATCTATGAATAGGGCAGGGGAGAAGGTCACTGGCATAAAGCACAGAGAAGGGTGGGCAGCAAAGCATGAACTTGTCACAGAATTAGTGCCAGAAGTATACAGGCAATCAATCAGAGTTATGGCATGCTCTCCTTGTGGTTAGTTGATATATAACAGCCCCAATCAATAACTAAAGAGGGGGGGGAGAGAATAAAAGGATTTGATTTCATATTTGCCTAGGCTTTGCAAAAAAGTAAGATTTATTGCAACATTAAAAGAAAAAATTAGCCTCTAGCTTAATAACCAATTGGTCCCTGTGATTTTGTTGGAATCATATTTACTGTGCATCCTAATAACCAGACATTAATACCCAGGCATCTGCTCAGCCATGTCAGGCTGGATGTTAGCCAGCATGAAGCATACATCTGGTCCTGACTTGCGAATAACTTGCTTAAGGAAACATTTTCTTTGTTTCATTTAATGTTTTGAATTCGTAAGAGGTTTGCAAACTAACATCAATATTGGCAAGGGAGTCTCAGGACCTGATTTGACTTGTCCCTAGCTTTACTGGATGTGTCAGACTGAATCAAAGGCAGTTTGCAAAATGCATCTGGTAGGTCCAGAAGTGGCACTAACCACAGGATGGTTCTGCTTGCCCTTTGCTTTTCTATTTGAGACATTAAATTATGAAATCACACAAGACATTTCTTTCTCTCTTGCCTTCCTGGACTCCGTAGATCCAGGTCCCTCCTGGGATCTGGGCTTCTGGTCCATAGGAGAGTTCAGGGGTACCCAGGGCTCCCACTTTGTCATAACTCCTCTCCAGATAATGCATGGAATGATGCTACAGCAAGAGGTGGCAGATGAAACAGTTCCAACCAAAACTGTCTCCCAAAGAGCCTTGATGAGGTTTTGTACCATTTAAACTTCAGCTACTAATCCCTGTTGACTCCAACCCTCTCAATAGATCAGCTGAACCACAGAATCAGAGAAAATCCTCATGATTGGAAAGGACCTTCAAGATCATTGAGTCCAACCATCAGTCCTGCACCACCCTAACCACTCAATCATCTCCTGAAGTACAACATCTGCCTGTTCTGTGAACTCCCCAGGGATGGTGACCCCCTGGGCAACCTGTTCCAGTGCTTCACCACTCTTTTGGTGAAGCAGTTTTTCCTAATATCCAATCTGGACCTCCCCTGGTGCAACCTGAACCCATTTCCTCTTGTCCTAAATCTGCACAATCTGACACGATTGCTCAGTTCTGAGATTTTTGGTACTTTTAATATCCAGTAGGGTCAAAGAGAAGAAAAAGGTGAGAACCCTGAGGGTATTATGACACTTGTATTCACAATATCCAGAACAATTCCAACAAAAATGTGTAGGGAAAGCAGCAGCAGTATGTGTTCCCGTTTTGCAAGAAAATCAACAACCTCCACCCCCTCAGCTCTCTGTGCTCCACAGACATTCCATATTCTCTTAAAAACCCTGGAAGTCTGGCTCAGAGAAAAGAAGAGGCTCAAGTTTGTAGGAAAACTCTCAGATCTATGACACATGCACTCAGTTCACAGAAATATTCTTGTAAGATCTAAACATCCACTCCCTCTCTACATGGGACACAAGAGTGACACATCAGTTTTTCCAAGCCGTTGACCTTTTGAACCAGTACACCTTGCACAATGGGAAGACTAAAGTCCTCCAGCTTAGAAATTACTCCAGGTGTGACCTGAGCTATGGAACAAATCATCTAAATAATTCCTGTGATACCTTCTGGCCTTCAACTCCACTGCCCACATTATTCATTGCCCTGAAATCTATGTCATCTGTTTGCAACAAAGTGCAAGGTAAGTGCAGGCCATCAGGGTTCTCATTTAACAGCTTTTTATACCAAATTTGTTGAACTGCAGGTAAAAATGCAAAAGGCAGAGCTATGTCAGACAAAATCTGTGTCTTGGCTGGAATTCCACAGACCATTTACTTTGAGTTCATGAGCAACAAACACATCAACAACAGGAAAGTTACTGAAGACAGTTCAAAAATAAATATGATGTGTACAGCCACGGGCAGATCCTGCCTGACAAGTGAAATCAGCTCATTTTTCTTCCCAGCAAATGTCAGATGGTTTAGAAATGGTTTGTTTTGTTGATTATTTCTGTTAAATGAGTCCTATCATAATTATGAAGCCGGTGACCTAGAGTTAATCCCTGGCTCCAACCTCTGCAACTCTTTAAAAAACTTGATCTCAATCTGGGCAGCAACCATTGTGTTCAGTCTCCTAAAAATTCAACTCAGGGTAGACAAAGCTGCATAAATGTTCCTGAGGTCGGAAATGAATGCATATTTATTGCAACAATAGTGTACTACCAGCCATTCACAGCTCCAAGAGCAAAACACAGGAGTTTTTTCCAAAATAAAACCAAACAGATGTCTCCAATGAGCACACTTATCGTATCGGCAGAATATTTCTTTCAGCAATCTCCCTAGTAATTAATTTTGCTGTTATCACCAAAGCCATTTCACAGCCTGGGAAGGGGAAAAAAACAACAAAAAACCCAACTTGCTTTTCTCACCAGCCTCTGTGTGGATCCCAGGATCACAGCTCAGCTCATCCAAAGGTGGCTTCTGAGCAGAGAAGTCACTGGGGACGCCCCGGACCCGGCAGCCCCCGTCCTCTTCCTGCAGAGACAGAGATAAAAATGTGGGTTTGTGTTGCTTTTTTTCCCCTCCCCACAAAAGCGAGTTCAAAGAAGCATTTACCTGTACCAACAAAAGGCAGCGGATAAATAAGAAGAAAAGCACACGTGGTGGTTAGGATAACATGCAATTAAAGGATTAAAAATTCACACATTTCGATGGGAAACGGCATTGAAATGGCTGAGCTGCTCCTGACTTTGAATGAAAGGGGAACTTATCTCTTCACTCAACCCGAGTGTTCAGAACCAAGATAGACCCTTTATCATTTTTCATTGTTCCATTCAGGGCAGGCTGGAGATGTATGCCTGCCAAGGAAGTTTTTGTTATTCCAATGACTGAAAGAAACTTTTCTAAACCTGCTGCCTTGGGTGATGGAGCTGCCTGGGGAGGGTGAGGCAAGGGGGGGAGGACCACTGCTCTCCTCCTGCAAGGTGAAGGTTTGTTAGCACAGCCCACAGCCCAGTCTCATACAGATGGAGCCCATCTGTACCAATCCTCCCTTGTCTCAATTTCACCTGGCTGAGCCCTTGGATGAAGCTTCTGCAAGCTGGTCTAGTGGGAGGTGTTCTTGCCCATGATGAGGATGATGATGATCTTTAAGGTCCACTCCAACCCAAACCATTCTATGATTCTATGATTCAGTAGCCACAGGGCTTCTACTAGAAGATCACCCCTTTCAACTGGGCCAGCACTAAACCTAAACCCTTTCTGGGACTCATATAAAAGCCTTGAATAAGATTTACAGGAAGCAAGGTCTTCTGCTGAATGACTGTCACTCCTTCTACATTCCTTTTTAAGCACACATACTCTTTTCAGAAAGTCAATTAGACAGTTAGGTGGAGAGGCATAAATAGATATACTGAAGAAAGAGAAATTCATACCAGCATCCTGCTGCCTGGCTCTCCTCAAGCAGCAGTGTTTTAAACATTACTCTCCTGGCAGCCATGAGAGAAGACAACTGATTTTTTTTTAAAAGCAAGCTGAGAGCCTTGTCTGATCACAGAAATGTCTGAGTGGAGCTCAAAGGGTAAAAAACCTCAGCTAGTGGGAGAATTGCAACAGCGTCATAATTGGAGGATGGCCAGTTCCCAATTACTGATAGGGCTGAGGTCTGATAGATGTAGCACAAGACATTGGCAATAGAGAGCTCTATTTTCATCATGTTAGAAAAGAGGCCTGATTTTTCTCATTTCTGGAAGATGATGGGCACCCGTGATTTATAATTTGGCCATTCCATTTGTAGGACTTGATGATTCTTTCTTTTATAATTGTGACAAAAAATGGCAAAACAAAACAAAAAAAAAAAAAAAGGATTTTGCTGACAGAATTCAAAGACACAAAACAAACAAAAAAAACCCCAAGGAATCATCTAATGAAAGGGATCAATCAGTAATAATTATAGCCTGAAAGATGAAAACTTCGGGGACCAATGGAGGTGTCAAAGGAGGAAATTGGAAAGAGTTTTCTGAGCTTAACATCTGGTCAGACAGACATTCTCTAATAAGCACCAGATAAATTTATCTCTTTACAAAGGAGGAGGATTATCCATCCGTGGTGGCTGCTGTGGGTTCCCTCGGTGCCTAACATGGAAGAGGCCATTCCTACAGCTACAGTGCTGCCTTCTATCCAGTCTGGAGGGCTTCAAGTGTGATTTAGTGGGATTTTTCTTCCTTCTTTAAATCTTGTGTTGTAGGTATGGTGAAGGAGTTCCAGAATTAGGAAAAATTGTGTAGCTAAGTGGGGTCTTACTGAACAAAAAAGAGCAATAGATCTGTCCAGCTCAGCATAGTGAAGGGCACAACTGAGTCCTGGTAGCTCTGACCTGTGCCCCCACCAGAAATGTTCACAAGCTCTTGATTTCTTAAGCTCATCCCACAGAAATACTTCAAATTTAAGTTATGTACTTAAAATTTGGAGTAAAACTTTGAAATAGGGCCATCGTGGTTCTAATTTCTTTGCCTGCTGTAATAAAGACCATTTGTCTTTGCTGAAGTTTAATAGGCAGATGTAGCATGTCTCTGTTATTTCTCCATTTGCAGGAGGAAAATACCAAGAGGTGAATTTTTTTTTTGAAATTACTTTTTTATTGGCATTTTCATTTTTTAAATATAAACAGCATCTGGTTCACATTACTCAGACAGCCACACAGGAAATGGTAATAAGTTCTGTTGATATTATTTTTCTCCGAGGGATTAACAAGGATAATATTTATATAAGTATTAGGAGATTGGTGCATCCCCTCAGGCAACAGCAAAAAGAATAAGAAATTGAAGCAGCATCAAAACAAGTTGCAGGTGCCCATCACTGCTTTTCAGCTTTATGGCAGGACCAAGGGCACAGAAAGGAAATGGCTTCCATACTGGTGCAGGCTGATGCTGAGCTAAATCACCTTTTGTGTTGCTCACCAGAAAGGGGACAATTTGCCAAGAGAGATTCCAACAGTTATCAACATGAGCAGCTCTTGTGGGGTGGAGATCTGGGGCCAAACCTGACAGCTGGATTTCAGCAGGGAGAAACTTCTCCATTTCTTATATGCCACTTCTCTGACCTGGAACCTGTTAATGATGAAGAAAATCAAGGCTGTGGCACTGTTTGGAGATCCCAAGTCCAAGCAGCATCCTTTTGCAAGTCTGACCCATACATCCTGCAGCAAGCACCCACCCTTCAAGGGTGCAACTTCAGCATTTCACTGAAGCAGTGAAATTAAGCAGCAAGTCAGTCCAGCTGGGCTCTGCTGCCCACAGCAAGAGATGGGAATCTTCAGACTGTCTGAGACTTAGGAGCTGAGCTGGCTTCTCTGGGGCACCTTTCTGTTGTCATTGCCTGAAGAAGTAATATTGGGTGGAACTTATCTCAGGCGTGGCAGTGAGGTGGTCCCCGTGCCTGGAACAGTTATGCAGATCCTGTCTCCTTTCCTTACAGAGATCTTCCACATACCAGGTACTTCCAGTCATTTCTGGTCAGGGAGAAACTTGGCCCAAGACCTGTAACCAAAGGGAAAGACTAAAGGGGATGGGGTGAGTAAGGAGAGAATTTGGGGTTCAACCTGCTGGAGGTCCCAGAAGGGCAGGAACCCAGCAGGCACTGACCTCACCTCCTGGTTCCCTGTCCTGGCTGCTCGAGTGAAACACAAGGAGACCACCAGAAGCTGATACTCAGATTATAACCATACACCCTGCCAATATTTTGCCCTGTTGCACACCCATGTGACACCAGGTTCTGTTGCTCTGTCCTTCCACAAGCAAAAGCCTCTTTAATTCACATCAGCTCTGCGTAGGATGGAGAGCAGTGAAGGAAAGAAACCTTGTGGCATTAGTGGGAGGGAAAAAGGCAAGCTGTGATTGATGCCTGTAATACCAACCACACAAATCACAGAGCTCAGTGCAAGTCCTGTAATTTACGGGAAAAATAAGAAGTGAAACAGTATGCTCACGTCACTTGTGATGGCTCCAGGAATCAGACAAACACTCTGCAATCACTTGAGACAGCAGGACACAGGAGAGAGGCCACCACTGAGATTAGAAATACTATGGACCCAAAATGTGGGGGGGACTTGCTGACCCTGCACTGAGTGATTCCCTGGCCAGGGAAATTTGGGATAGAGAAGTCATACTGTGTTCTGTTCTGTTCTGGGCTCCCCATGATCAGAGGGACATTGAGGGGCTGGAGGGTGTCCAGAGGAGGGGAATGGAGCTGGGGAAGGGTCTGGAGCAGAAGTCTGAGGGCCCTGGGGGTGTTGATCCTGGAGCAGAGGAGGCTGAGGGGAGACCTTCTGGCTCTCTGCAACCCCCTGAGAGGAGGTTGGAGCCAGGGGGGGTCGGGCTCTGCTCCCCAGGAACAAGGGATGGGACAAGAGGAAGGGCCTCAAGTTGTGCCAGGGGAGGTTGAGGTTGGAGCTGGGGAACAATTTCTCAATGCCTGGAAAGGGTTGTCAGGGCCTGGCCCAGGCTGCCCAGGGCAGGGCTGGAGTCCCCATCATCCCTGGAGGGGTTTCAGACCTGGAGATGTGGTGCTGAGGGACATGGGGCGGGGGTGGCCTTGGAATTGCTGGGGTGATGGTTGGATTTGATGATCTTAAGGGTGTTTTCCAACCAAAACCATTCTGTTTTTCAATTAGGAAGGTACAACTGTGCTGGTCCCACCTGTAGTGCTCCCTCCTTTCACTGGGCCACCCTTGTTCTGCCAGCTGCAAGGGGACAGGAGCAGCTCTGGATCAAGGTTGCAGTGTCTGGGAACTCTGCAAATATCCTTGCAGGAGGCAGCCAGAGTGTGCCTGGAAGGAGGATGGAGTTATGGTTGCATTAGGGCATTGGGGGCTGCCTGCTACGTCTGGTAATCAACTTTATGAAAACCTTTGGGGTTAAAAGTGTAATAAAGTAATAGAGGACAAACCCATGCTGCCCCTTTGCACTTTCCACCTTTTGAGTAATTTTATCCTTCCTTCCCACAAAACCAGCTCACTTTGGCCTGACCTTGTAATGTCACCTCCCATCTGCTTGCTTCAAGCTCAAGGCTCCCTAAATTGTGCTCCAACGGAGGCAAACCTGACTCAAACACCACCAGGAGCCTGCCCAGGCTGCAGCAGCACAGGCACTGGGGACCCTGAAATTGCAAACTCAATTTTGCTGATGGATTTAATTTGGGGATCTGCTTTGTCACCCGTGTGCTGTGTTGGGTACAACGCCAGCCCCTGCCCCTCCTTCTCACTCCCCCTGGCAATTTCCTCGTTGCTTAAAAATATTCAGTGAGGCTCCATCAAAGTGAATACTGAGACTTGTATTATTGTTGCCAGGGGTGACATTAGATGAGAATTATATGAAACAATAAGGGCGCAGGAGTATAATCCATTTGACATTTGGAACATGTTCCCATTGCTCTGTGCTCCTTGAAACATTCACACAACAGAACTGTCTTCATTTTCATCACAGCATTTGTGTGCGTGAGTAGATTTAGCTCTCTTTTTATTTCTCTCTCTGGTCATTCTCAGCAAGGCCAATAACAACAAAACAAACCAACCAAACAAACAAATAACAACAACAAAACAAACAAACAAAAAACCCCAAACACAAAACCCCAAACACAAAAACACAAACAACGCCCCCCAAAATCCAAACAACAACCACAACAACAACAACAACAAAAAGAAAACGAAACCCCCCCCCCAAAACCAAAAACACCCCAAAAAACCCAAAACCAACCAACCAACCAACAAAAACCCACAAAAACCCAAAACAGACCAAGCCACCTCACTTCTGGGGCTGCTGTCCTGTCCAACTATCATTTTTCCTTGTTTATCCCCAGAGGAACAGGGGGATAAATTGGCCCAGTGCTTATTGCTCTTGTGCAAAACCATCAAGCTCCAACCCTTCCTTTGCTGTGCCTGCACACAGGTTTGAATTTCTGGGATACCCTGAACAGCAAAGAAGCCCACGTGAAGCAGTTTTAGTTCAGAACGGCAGCAGCATGGCAGGCACAGAGGCAGAAGAAGTGTTTGTGGCAGATGGGTTCCTGCTCTCCATCCCCTGGCAAACTGCTACCCAGGAGCTCCTGGTGGGTCCCAGTGCCTGGACAGAGCATGTACCCACAGACCTGGCTGCCTGCCAACACAGCCTCATGCTGCTCAGGTCCTGAGCCCCCCTGCCCAGTGATTTGGCATGGCACAGACAGGGTGCTGGGACCTGCAGCCTCCCCAAGACACAGACAGATTTTGCTTGTCCCACCCAGGCTGTACTACACAAATATATGAAAACACAGGCCCAAAGCAAAACCTGAATTCCTCTGAATTGCCAAAGACTTCAGAAAAATTTTTCAATTTCGTGGCCAGATCACAGCTAGGAGAGTATTTTAGGCTGTGATTCTCACTTGTATCCCCCTTACCCCAGGAATTTGCAGAGATCCAGAAGGGATCATGTGCCTTGCTGCCACTGGGTGATGGGGATGTGGGCATTTAGCCTTCCCCCTTCCTAAAGCCCACTTGAATTGTTCCTTTTTCTCCACCATTCCTTACAAAGACTGACAGACTGAGGAATAAAAGCCTGACCTCCTTAAAAGCATCATTCCTCAGTCCCCAGCTGCAACCAGTTCCAGCATTCCTGCATCCACACAAATACACCAACAGAAGCCCCAGCACACACACGTAGAAGCTCCTCCTCCACATACTCACTATCCATATTCCAAGTAATTATCTCGATTGCAGATTCAACAGGATCAGCTCATTTCCTTGCTGGATTCCCCACGCACAATCTCTTTCCCCTCAAAACATCCTCCCTGCCATATGCTCATCCCCTGCCTGACGCAGAGCCCTGCAGCTCAACTCTTGTTATTCCTCACAACCACTGAGCAATTTCACTGGGAAATTACCCCGGACAGCAATGGATCACTTTTCATCTGGAAAATGGGCAGTAACTCATCTTAAAAAGATGCAATACAGAATATACAGGATGGGCTGGATTTTGCAGAGGTTTTAAAGCACTTGGGGTTACTGTTAATTTTGATGAGAATTGTTGGCTTTTTGGTACTTGTGATGATGGAGAGAGAGAAAAACGAGGGCAAAGTCAGAGTGGTCACAGCAGGCAAATTTACATTCTAAGATTACAACAGCAAAGTCTTCAGTGTAACGGCATTAAAAATGTGTTTATCCCACATAATATCTCTGCTTTATGTTATTTTCACTTTAGAAATCATTATCCTGCCCTCTGAGCTGCATGTTGTGAATGATTTCCTCCGAGAAGCGTGCGTGCAGCCTGGAGATCCAGACCAGGTTTGTTTAAAGTTTCCCAAAGGTTCATGAACTTGTTTGATTGTCTGGGCTGATGGATGGGGCTGATGTGAGCACAGGTGAGACTCATCGGCCTCTGCTTGAGATTCTGGGCTCATTCTTATGAAAACCTCAAAGCAAAGCTTAGAGAACATGAACCTTCCTAAAAGGCCAATGAATCAAAGGTTTGTAAAAATTTTTGCAAAATAAAACAGCGAGAGGTCCCGGCACTGATGATGTTTCCATCCTGGAAGACAGCAGTGGAAATGATTTTTGCTGCAGGTTCCCACCCCTGAAGCTGGTTGGGTTATTCAGGCTGTGTTTTACCTCTCTGCAGATGTTGGTTCTGCCTGTGATTGTACCCTCAAGCCTTGGGGAACTGGGCTCCTTGCTCTCCTGCCCCAGGAGCATCAGCTGCTGAGGGCCCTCTGCCCAGCTCTGAGCAAACACACAGGCACTGACTTCTGGGTTGCTTCTGACTAAGAAGGGGAAGAGAAATCTGACCTGATTTATCACTGAGTTTCTACACAGGCTAACAAGAAAATGAAAGCTGCTCAGATGGTGAAAGCATGTTTATCTAAAGAACACAAGAGACATTAGAAGTCTTTTAGAACAGAAGGATTTACACTGTTTTGGAGACCACATGCTACAACTTTAAAACATTAGGGGTTTTTTTCTCCCTGTCTGGAGATGTGTAGACAAAGTTTTTTTTCCCAAGAATAGTCCCAGAAGGACAAACCAGTGCTTCTCTAGAAGCCAGAAATGTCCTTTTCTTCTCACAGCCTCCTGCTCATGGCCACCAACTCCCCTGGTTTCTTCAACACTGTCTCCCCTACATCTTGGCCCTTTTTTATGGTGAGTGATGCTACAAGTTAGGAAGTTTTCCTCCTGGGTATTGGGAATGGAGCTTAACAATGCACCATTTTGGCAAGAAATATTTGATGGGACCCATCACACTTCTCTCTGTCTAAAAGGGCATTGAAGGGAATTAGCTCTGGCTTCAACATCCAACCTTGGGCAACTGCTGCCCTCCCCCCAGCCAGCAGCAGGAGCAACAAGGCAAAACATTTTCTATTCCTTTTCCCATTGAAAAGTGCATATTGTGCTTTTATTTTTTACTTGGCATTTCTGAAAATAAGATATGGGGCAGGGCAAAGGTTGGCTTTTGGAAGAAGAGATTAGCAGCAGCAGCTCCCAACCCTGCCAGCCCTTACACAAGGTCCTGATTCTGAAACCTTTTTACTATCCTTTTAACTAAGTATGAAGATAATTAAATTTTGCCCTGTGGTTACACCTCAGTAACTATTGTCTAAAAAAATCAATTGGCATTTACTGTACTTTATGTATAATAACGATTCTTATAAATCTAAATTATCCTTATAAATCTAAATTAAATGCCTAGGTTTAAATGTATTTAGGACATTTAATTAATAAAGTGTTACCAAATAACCATTACTAATCTGTTTATTTCAAGCCTGATTTCCATTTCCAAAGGATTTATTTCTCAGCAGTGTGTGTGGGAGGGTGAAAGTGAAAGTATGTGAAAGGGTTTTAAAAAGCTGCTACAGGTACCATAAAAACTCAGAGAATGCCCAAGAAATCCCCTTATATTTTCCCCCATGGAGAAATGCTGATGTGCTAGAACCAGAACTTTTCAAAGGAAAAGGTCCATTTTTGACCCATCTGTAATTTTAAGTGTTAAGAAAGTTCTGAAATCTGAAACATCCTGTCATTACATTTTCCTAATTAGAAGTTCTGTTTTTCTGTTTAAGCTGATTTTCCAATTCAAAATTTACATTAACTGACAAAGAAAGAAAACAAATAAGGATTAAAAAGTTCAAATACGAAACGAACTGCTCTAAATAAAACCTTTAGATTATACATGAACACCACACAGATTACCCATTTGTGAAAAACACAAATTTTTACTTTTTTTCCTGGACCGTCTCTTGAACTTGCCCTTCATGAAGGTCTAAAGGGCAAAGCTGTTCATCTGAGGTTCACGAAAGAGCTTGTGACGGGCAAGAACTTGAGGAACTCCTCCCAGGACAGCTGGGATCAGCTGGTTTTTGCTGAAAAAACCCAGTTTCTGGTAAATCCAGATTATGTCATGAATTAGTGGTCAGTTCATTCACTTCAGCCTGCTGGTCCCCTTCCCCCACTTCAGATTCCCTTAGCAAAAAAATTGAGGTTTTATTTTCAAGTGGGATTTTATTACTCAACGTCTTTGGAGATGATTGAGCTCCAAAGACATCACAATCTCCCCTTAATGGAAGTAAATGTTTTCTTCAAACTGGAATAATTTCTTATTCTGTTTCTTTTGTGTTAAGAAGCTGGAAAAAACCCAACATTTCTCTCCAGTCAACCCCCAGATATTTTGCAATAGCCCCCAAGCACAGCTCTGCTGGACTTTCACCAGTGGATTATTCTTTCCTCCCATCATAATTAACACCCATCAGCTCAGCTCACATAAAGCCAGAGGGTCAAATTCCAGACAAATGGAGCATGGTGCAATTTTGTTGAACCAAATACCAGATCTATTCCAGTAATTAATTTAGCTAAAAACATCTAATTATGAGCAATGAAAAATTATTCCTACTGCTGCTGGAAACCGGCTGAGACTGTTTCCCTGCGTGACAGCAACACCCACCAGCATCTAGGGCTAGCAGCTCTCCCAGCCCAGTCCGTGTTGACTTAAATCACGACTTTTAAACCAAATCAGTGCCCCCCAAGCCAGAACTGATCAGAATTCAGGGGCGTGAGGAGCGGCTTCGGCAGCAGAACTGTTGGAGCCCTCCTTGGGAGCTTGAGCAGAAAGTCCAAACACAATAAATTCATTCCTTTGCAGAGGGTGCCAAGCAAGGTTTCTGTACTAATGATGCTGGAGCAAAAGGTTGCAGGCACTGAACTGCAATTGTTCCAATGCATTTGAGTGAGCTGATCCCTCCAAGGAGCTGGTTTCCCAGGCAGGGTGGCTGGGCCCAGGTGGAGCAGTGACTCTGACACCACGGGGGGTTCCTACACCCCTCCAGTGCCACCTCAGCCCCACACGTACCCCAGGGGGACCTTGGGTTCCCCCTTCAACACCAACTCTGACATCAGGCCAGGGCAACAGCCCCGAGTCCCACAGCTCCCTGTGCTGGGCCAGGACCAGCAGAGATGTCAGGAGAGGACAGGAGTGTGTCCAGCTCCCACAGGGTGTTTTTAGCTACCCTTCAACTCCCTCTGATAGAGAATTACACAGGAAAACACCTTCTAGGAAGATGGATTATTTTCTAGGCTATCTTTTCCACTTGATTCAGACCAGGTTTGGCAGATGGAAGCGAGCCCAAGCCTAAAGAGAGAAGGAGGTTGAGAAAATATTTTGAAAAGGAGCCTGGCATCTCTGCCTTAACAACTGCTCATCTCTTGGAGTGACATTTGACTTCATCTGTCTAACTACTTTGATGGCCTCTCAGAGGGTTTTTTTTCTTTTTCTTTTTTGGATTGGGCTAATTCATTTGTTTAGCAATAAGCTAAGTTTTATTGCTTATTGATTTTCCAAGTCATTCCAATCCTGTGCCAGTTTTTATCTGCTCCAAGTAACAGAAATCATTCTGCAGAAGATGTGCCGTGTAAAATCTCATTGCCAGACAGCCTAAAATCTACAAATACCATTAATTACTGTGATTACAATCCCCTTAGATGACAAATTCAGACCTATTGTCCCTCTGCTGCACCACTCAGCCCCCTCCTGCAAAGCATCACTGCTCCCCAGACACCAGATGCAAAGAGGGCATAAATCAGACTCCGATGACAAGAAGTCAGCGCCATCCAAGCTGTCACTTCTGGAAAGTCCAGGGCTTTAGATTCCCCCAGTCATCCTCCCAAGCAGTCTGGGGAAATATGACAAACTGCTCATGCCATGTTCCTGCTCAGATTGCTCCAACAGGCCTTTCTGGAATGATTATTACATTATTACGACCCTCTTTGAATCAAAAAGGGAATTACAACAAATTTAACAATCATGAGAGGAGTGGATATGTCCTTTATAGGCTGCTTACCACGGCTGCATCTTGTTTTGTGTTTTTCCAGCAGGAGATGTAATGACTGCCAAATGAGAAACTGTTCTGGATCACCATTTCCAGCAAGCCTGCTCTGGGAACCTGGACCTCTGTGCAAGGCAGGGCACAGGGGTTCTTTTGGCACTCCTGGAGCCCACCTGCTCCAGCCAGTCCTCCATAGCAGATGTATCTCTCCCTTGAACATGAAACCATCCTTACTGTATGATGGGTCTGTCTGCTTCTGGCTACAAACTGAAGCACTCAGTGGTCACTAACAGAAAGCACACCCTCCTGCTGCTGTCTGCACACTGGCAGGCAAATGAAGGGGAAGCCCATGTGTCTTCTTTCCACTTCTAGACCTGGTTATTCACTAAGATTTAAGGAGCCCTCACTCCTCAAGCTGCTGGGGCTCAGCACAGCCCCAACCTCCACCACCTCTCTGCAGATGCTATCTGCACACCTTCTGCTTTGGGAGCTCCAACTTCAGCTCAGAGTCCAGATGAACATCACAAAAACCTGTTGGGTAATGCTACTCAGGCTTATGTTGGCTTGGGTGACCCAAGCAGCTGTGCCAGCAGAGCAGACAGACCCTTCCCCTGTGCTCGGGATACTGATGGGGACAACATCCCTGTAGGATGTTGTTGGAATGGGGCAGAGATTGAGGGAGGCAGGAAGGATGCTCCATCCCTGGAAGTGCTCAAGGCCAGGTTGGATAGGACTTTCAGCAACCTGGTCTCGTGGGAGGTGTCCCTGCCCATGAAGGGCAGTTGGAACTAAGTGGTCTTTAAGGTCCCTTCCAACCCAAAACAGTCAGAATTCTGGGATTCTATCTATGGGAAACCAGTTTTATCTGGTTGGTTTCCATCCTCTCCAAGGTGAAAACAGGAGGCAGAGGTCACAAGGAAGACTCACTGCTCCGTTTCCTCTTTCCTCTCAACAACAGGGCAGAACCCCAATTTTCTTCTTACCCAGAGGGAGGGGCAGGTCCTGCACTGAGCTCAAAACCCTGCCTGGCACCGAGCACCCTGCCTGGGCTGGGAAGCACTGAAACTGCACCATGGAGACTGGGGAGGGGAGAGGGAGGAAGAAGGAGGGGAGCAAAGGGAGGAGGGGAGCAAAGAGAGGAGGGGAAGCATTTCTCAATTTAGAAAGTAATAATGCAGCTTAATTGTACCAGCAGCTGGCAGTGCTAGGCAGGGTGAGGTGAGGCTTAATTATTGCTCTTGGCAGCTGTCTCCTCTGCTGAGCATGTTGATGGGAGAGAAGGCTCCTTCCAGCAGGCAGGTTGGGTGAGGGATGCGTCCTCACAGCCACTGCCCTGGTAGCTGGGAACACAGAGGGGAGGCACACGGTGCTTGAGAGCATCAGGTGGGACTTCACTCTAGCTCCAAACAGAGGGCTGGGGAAGGAGACAACACTCCCAGGTGCTCCTGAAGGCAGTTTGGGGGGAAAGACATGAAAAGATGCCTCTGTGGATGGAGGCCAGTCCAAAGCGTGTAAGAAAAGTGAGGAATTGGTGGAAAGGTGAGAAGTGAGGTTTCTGATCTTACACCTGCAGCCAGCTTCTCCTCCCAGCAGTTCATGCTTCCAGCTCCAGAGGTGTCCCCGATACCTTTGTGCTGCTGAGGGCCCCATATGGGATTCGACCTTGGAGGCTTCTGCTTAGCAAAGAGTAATGAACACAGTTTGACTTTTTCTTGTTATCCTCTTCCATCACTTAGCGGGGGCAAGGGCAGACACAACTGGGATGGTTTGTGCTTCTATAAGAACTGAGCTTGCCTTTCATTAGCACTAAGATCCCCTTCCAACATTTAGGTGATGGAAAAGGTCCCCAAAGCAACGCAAAAATAATTTACATCTGCTTCAAAACTCCCTCACACTGTCAGGGGCATATAAAAGAGTTTCCACATAACTGCAAAGAAATCTCTTCCTTCTCCCATTTCTCAGCTCCCCACCATGCAATGATGCTGAAATTGTTGATTAGCTGACATCCAACACTTAAATGTTACAAGTCTTTATTATTTATTTCTTGGGCAGAGAATTACCACTACGTGTTATTTTTATTTTACAGATCCAGCTTCTGAAACTACTTAAAAAGCTCTTGATCAAAGATGTACAGTGGTGCTGACAGAACACAGAAGAGTTTTCGCTGGGGAAAGCCATCATTAATTATCAGACTGTAAGTAGCATTGATAGTGCAAGCATTTGATTTTGATTTAATGTCTAAATAAGCTCCCTTACAATGGCAAAGTGCTTCTTGTTTAATTGAAAAGCACTAAGTTTTCTATCTCCCCTTCTTCTTTTCCATCCTGGCTATGATCCAGGTGTAGAAATAGAAAGAAACATTAACAGAATGCAAAAAGTCAATGTGAAAAAGCATCAGAGCCACAGGAGCCTGCTGAGCCTTCTGCCAACACCACAGCTGAGTTGTCTGGACCATCTTGTCTCTTCAAGGCTGCTCTTGCCCTTCAGCTTTCCTGTCATCCCCCCTGCTGCCTGTCTGTCTGTCCATCCATCCATCCTTCCATTCATCCATCCATCCTTCCATTCATCCATCCATCCATCCCCTCTCTTTTTCTGTACCTCCCCTTGCATCACACTTTTGGAAATTGTCTCACCATGATGGGTTTCTCCCCTCATCCCCCCTCATCTTGAAAAACCTCTTCACTCAAAGACAAGGAAGTTGCTGGACAAGCAATCAGAGATGTTGCCTTACCAGGAGCAGAGGGGATTTTGGTGACCCTGCCCTGACCAGCACCCCCCAGCTCTGCACAGCTGCCCCATGGCTCTGCAGCCTGACCACCAGACAGCGCAAGTTGGGTATTTTTAGTGTTGCCAGACACTCCATACTTGCCAAGGTCACCGTGTGACAAAAGCAATGCTGAGCCAGCCTGGCAGCCTCTACCAACCCCACCACTTCCCAGCAATTAGTGTCAGGCTCAGCCACACACAGAGACAGGAACAGGAACAGGAACAGGGATGGGGATGGGGATGGGGATGGGTGGCACCCCAGCACCTCTGCCCTCTGCTCAACCCCTTGGGGCATCAGCTCCCTGCAAGTGCTGCCCCAGGAAGCTGCTGAATGGTTTGGGCTGAGCAGGTCTGGAATCTGCAGGGATATTGGAGCAGTAACTGCTGTCTCCAGTTGGGACCCAGTGTGACCCATCAGTCCTTTCACCCAGAGGGAGATGAAAACCAAACCAATGTGCAGCTGGTGGAGAAGATGAAAAGCTGGGCTTGGTTTTCCCTGAACCCTGCTGGGTACCAGAGGTAAGGAGTGGGGTTGTCAGAAGTGGGAGAGAAAACTATCTCCTCCCTCTTTTTTCCACCAGCTCACAGGGTTAAAACAGGGACAAAGGAGAGGAGAGGAGCTGATGTCCTCTGCCACGATGGCAGCACCACTGCTCAGCCCCAGGCAGTCTGCTCCAGCCACCAGGCCAGACTGGTTTGTACATCAAGTTTGTTGTAGTCAACTATTTCTCTGATTATGCCCCTTCATGGACAAATCTGCTGAACTCAGCCTCTTTAGGCAGACAGAATTACAGAATTATAGAAATATTTTGGTTGGGAATGATCTTTAGGATCATCCAGCCCAACCATCACCTCTGCACTGCCCAGGTCACCACTGCCCCATGTCCCCCAGTACCACATCTCCAGGGCTTTGAAACCCCTCCAGGGATAGGGAATCCACCCCTGCCCTGGGCCAGGCCCTGACGACCCTCTCCACGATGAGTATTTTTCCTAATATAAATAGGCTAAAAATCTGTCTGCAAGTCCAGAGCCAGCCCTGGTGATGCTGGGAAGCTCTGGGTGGGAGTTACATCCCCGTTGGTGTGCAGACACTGCAAAAGGCAGCTCCAAATGGAGGTGACAGTTTCATGGGAAGCAGTGAACTGCCACGACAGCTCTTCTCCACTGCCCAAACAGCTCCCTCAGAAATGATTTTCCACTTCAGGTGCCTTCTACAAGTGTTAATGAACTAAGCCTTAGGATAGCTCTCAGAAGCAAGGGCGCTGTGCACAAGGAGAAGGTGAGGCTGAGGCTTCTCTGAGCTCCCAGGAGTCTCTTCCAGAGCAGATCTCCTGGCAGCAGAGCCATGGGCACCTCCCTCTGCCAAGAGGCTGAGGTGTGTGTGGTTTGGGCACTTGTCAAAGTCTCCAGAGCTCAAACAGCTGCCAATAGTTAGTGGATTGCTAACAGCAAAGGTCAGAAGAAAAATACACCCCTTCTATTTTTAAATGAAAGGAGAAAGTAAGAAAGGTAAACTGAGGCATGGATCCATCAAATTAAGATCTCAAAGCCTGAAGTGAGTGTCAGACCACAAAAGCTGAAACCAAGCAGCACACACCAGACAGTTCCATCCCACTGCAGACTGATGGCTTTGCTAAATGACTTGAAACCTAATGACATGTGACATGCAATATCAGGCTGCTCAGCATTGTAGGAAAGACAGTGATAACCATCAGTTATGAAAAACAACCTCAGAAGGACCCAGTGCCACCCTGAGCAAACATGACTTTGGGTGGAAGGAATGCAGGAGCAGAGGGATTGTGCAAATCTTGTCAGCATGTAAAAGTTGAGTGGGTTGCTTGGGAAGAGATAATAGTACCAGTAAGTCTAGACTGAAAAAAACAAGACTTAGTGAAAAAGTTATCATTTCAAGATGAAACTCGAGGTTTTTATCTCAGCTTTCATCTTTTTCTTAGTGAATGTATGTGGACACCTGACACACAGGAAAGTTGTAGACATCTGCAGTCCACAGAAATCACTTTGCTTAATCAAAGTGTTAATCTGACTTGTTAACCAACAAACCCTGAGTTTTGATAGTGACTTCTCAACCTCTAAAGCCATCTGGATGGCAAAGTGGAAATTCTCAGACCAAGCACTAAAAGTGCAGCCCAAATCCTCTGCAGGGATAAAGAACTGGGAAGAGCAGATGAGCAAACACCATCCTAGGACATTCTTGCCCCTAAAGGAGTGAGGAAACAAGTGGGTCTTTACCAACACAGATGCTGAGATGGACCTGGAGGAGTCAAGAATGGAAGAACCTTTCTGACAGCTTACAGATTACACAGCCAAAAGTCACACAGGGACTTGCAGGCAAACCCAGGACCTGAAGGGCAGAGCTTGGGGCTCCCAGTGCTCCCCTCCAGGGGATGTGTTGGCTCTGCCAAGGAGCTGAGCACTGCAGGGGTGCTGAGGAGCAGAGCAGCTGCTAACAGCACTCTGAAAAGCAGCTTTGGAAGCCTGAGCTGCTGCTGCCTCCTGCAATCCTGCTTGCTCATCTCTCCATCACCGGGTATTTATTGATTGGGGCGGGGAGCTGTAACCATCTGCCAGAAAACCCTTTTTCTCCTAGCAATAGAAAACAGACATTCATCACACAGCACCACATCTCCTGGAAGAACAGGAGCATCACCAAGCTGGACACCAGTGATGGTTCCCCCAGACTAGACTGAGTGGCTGGGAGAGAGCCAGACAAGGAGCAGCAAACCTGGGGAGGAGGACCCTGGGGTGCCACCCTGACCCAGGGTACCTGACACATCACTCTGCACAAGAAAATTAATAAAGAGTGGGCAAGTGTGGAAAAAAAGGAGCTGGGAGACAGACAGCAAAGAGCAGCCACAGCAGAACTGGTGTCTCATCTCCCTTATGCTGGGTAGGTATTGGCTGTAAACCTATTAAAGCAAGACCTAATTAACAAGGAGGGTGACAGAAAGCAGGATCAGACCTTCCTGTTCTGACAGTGACACGTGGGAGACGGCGTTGGTGCTGGATGCAGATGAGATGGTAATAAGTGTCATGCAGGAAGGCTCAGCTTCTCCCCCATCTTTTGGAGTGCTGGGGAGAGAGGAAGTTTGCAAAGCTTCCCTCCCCTTCTTGGAATCATCTTCCCACTGCAAGGGCAGGATTTTTTGTCCTTCAGCATGGGAGAAAGCAAAAACCTGTTTGACTGATTGGTTTCAAGACTCTTTGGTAATGCTGCTTAATTTAAAATAGGATATAAGACTCTGTTAAACTTTTTTTTTTTTTTTTTTTTTTTTTTTTTTTTTTTTTTTTAAGCATTTTCAAGAGTCCTCATAAAAATAATGATAAATTCCAAGCAAGACTTCTTCAAACTGTGAAATGTGGAAGTTCCATTTTAGCTCTTTCCAAGGGGACACATCCAACTCTTCCTGAGCTCAGCCAGCAACTGCAAGCTACTTAGTAGAAGAGAATTTTGTTTCCTAAAGATTTCCATCAGGCACTGCGTTTTACACTGGAAGTTTTACTCCACAAAATCATCACAGAAGTATCTGTCACCTCCCTGAACACACACAGCTCCTGCACGTGTGCCCGGGGAACAGGACTCTGCCTCCCCCACATCAGGAGCCGTGTCTGAGCTCCTTACTGGAGATGGAGATCAAGCTTGCCTTTCCCAGCTACACTCCCCAGTGGGGCAGGAGGCAGTTCTGGGCTCCTTACTGGAGATGGAGATCAAGCTTGCCTTTCCCAGCTACACTCTGTGGGGACAGGAGGCAGTTCTGGGCTCAGCTGTAATGGGCAGGAGTTCAGCAGAGAGAGGCAAGGAAGCAGCTTTTCTGGGGCATCCTCCTCCTCCTTAGTGTAATGTAAAACACAGTGTCATTATTTTCATTTAATAAAGTGGAACAAACTTAAGATGCTTAAACGTTGATTAAAGGCTTTGATCTCTGAAAGCACGATTAGTGTCCTTCTGTCGAGGAAAGGCACTTGGAGCAATGCATGTGCTGATTCTGCATAATCCCCCAGTAATTCCATGTCAGATAGTGTGTTTACTGGAACCACACCACACAAGCCTTTTTTGTTTGGTTGGTTTGGTTTGTTTTTTTGTTGTTGTTGTTTTTGTTTTGTTTTGTTTTTTTCTTTTTTTTATCTCCCCTCCTGACCTCTTCTTCACCCAGCATTATTGTGCAGCTTGCCCCAGCCCTGCTTTTCCTCCCCTGTAGAGGTGGGAGGGGAGGAGGTGACAGCCAGAGCTGGGGGACACAGAGGGCTGAGCTCCACACCAGGTAACAGCCCAGGGCCTGCAAGAGCTCCTCTGTAGCCTCTGAAAAACTTGGACTCTCTTGTGGCTCTGGGAGCAGAAAGCACCCAGCTGGAGGTCTGGGGTTCTTCCTGACTGTGATGGAAAGCCAGCAGACTGTGCCTCAGTTTCCCCCTCCTGCAAAGCAAATATGGAGCTGCTCTGTGATGCATGAAGCAGCTGAATCCTGCAGGAAACAACACAGTCATCCCATGTGGATGGAGGCAGGAGGGGCACATGTGCACACCACTTTCCCCTGAATGTGCAACCTCAGGCAAATGGTGGGTCAGGAAAAGCAAAGGCAGGGGGTGGTTACACAGAATGACACAGGTGACACCAACACTTGCCTGCTCACGTCAGGACTTGCACTGTATACCAGACAACTCTGCAGCTACTCTCTGCAGGACCAGTAAGGTTGGAAATGCCCTCTAAGATTATCAAGTCCAACCACCAGCCAACACCACCACGCCAACTAAACCATATCCTCAAGTGACACATCCACGCTCTTTTTTTTTGCCACCTCCAGGGATGGTGACTCCACAACTGCCCTGGGCAGCCTGTTCCAGTGCCTGACCACTCTTTCAGCAAAAAAATTGTTCCTAACATCCAATCTGAACCTCCTCATGTTCAACCTGAAGCACTCTCTTGCTCCAAGACACACTTTCCAGTTTGCTGGCAGCTGCAGTTTGTTCCAGCACCAGTCTGTCCCTGTACAGGGATCAGGTGGGTTGCAACCTGCCCACCAGCTGCCCCTTCAGCTCTTGCCAGAACAAGGGATTACCTGAAACACACCATGAAATGAGCAACCAACACAACCCCAGATGGTGGCAAGCAGCCTCAACAATTCCCTTTTGATTTACTTTTTGGGAAAGAGGGTGAAGCTTTGATGCATATCACAGCTGACAAGTAACCAGAAGCATAAACCTACTTCATCCAGAGCCCAAATTATAGCACGTCCATGCTCCAGCCCAGTTAGGTTTGGGTTTCTGGGCTTTGAGGGCATTTTCATCCAGTTAGAACATTTGCATTTGGGATCAAACAGCTTCATTTCTGTTTCCCAAGTAAAAAAATGAGTTGGAGAAAACATGTACAGAAAACTGTCCTTACACATCTGACATAAGATAAAAACTAAATGAATTCCAGGATTTATATCACTGCAGAAAGCTCTCCATTGCACAGTGAACATCTGGGTTTATTGTTCCACAGCACATAATAAAAATATATTCTACTATTAATTTCCTATGAACATTTTAAGAGTCCTTTAGCAGAAAGCAAACCCTCCCTGGAGCCTCTGGTGAACATCAGAGTTTTGTTGACACTTCTGAAAAAAAATGGGGGAAAATTAAACCGAAAAAAAAGAAAAGGTTTTGAATGTTTTGGGAAATAGAAAAATCAAAAGGCTTAGGCTTTGAGTTCAATAAAATACTTCACTGATGTGTAGCAGTAAATAAATAAAAAGGTCCTTCTCACCCCTACGCAGCTTTGATATGGTTTAATGTGCAGGCAAAGAATTTCAAACCCAGGGATTAATTCAAATTTTAGGAGTGATCCCTGTTGTTTGGCAACCCTTGCCATGGAGCAGCTCAGCTGGGGTGGGGGGAGGAATTCACCTTTCTTTGAGTCTTTTGCTGTTCTTAAGAGAATAATGAGAAAATTTTGCCCTGCCTGCCTCACACCCAGGCTCTGACTCTCTCTCCACCCTGAGTAGCTAATGGTAAGAAGATTTAATAGTGTGATATCACTTTAATGTGAAGAGCATAAATAAAGCTCCTGTAACTCAGTCATTACATCTGTATTGCACCTATTAACCATTCCTCTGCATCTGAGGCTCTGCACAGGGACAGGGTGAGTCCTAAGGTTTCTCCATACAACAAATTTAAATCTTGTTTAGGAAAGAGGGGAAAAAAGGGGAAAGAGAGAGTAACAGAAGGTTTGAAATTCTGGATCCAGACCTGCACATCCCATGAGTATTGAGTGCATCGTGATGCTACACTTCAAACCACCAGCTGTCTGCTGTTTTATTCTAGGAAAACAGAAATCAAAGGTCCTGTCTATTCCCACTGTCTGTGGCAACACATGGCAGCCACGATGGATCTCTCAGACACCAAAGCCTGGGTGATGCTGTAGATCAGCTTTGGTGCTGGGTACAGGAGTGATCTGAGTGGAGGAACAACTTCTGCCTCTTCACCACAGTGAAATAAAAATAAAAGAAAAATAAAAACAGTGTTAACCCTGTGAAGCACTGAAGTGCCCAAGTGTTCCTGGTCCTGCTGCCTGAGCACCTTGTGTCCATCAGCTGGAGTGATGCTACCAGGTGAATGTGCTCAAAGCTCTTCCTGTGTTTCTTTTTTTTTTTAAAGCCAAGCAGAGGAACAGTGTTTTGTTTGCCCAGGGGTCCCAATTTTCACACTGGTTTCTTTTGGTGTCAGAAAGAAAAACCCCAAAAATCTGACTCTGGCTGCAGCGTGGCAGGCTGGAAAGCTGACTTTGTGTAACACATTAACATTTGCCAGGCAAAAATAATCATTCCAAAGGAAAAGTGAGGTAGGAAGGAGAAAGCAAGATGTTGGACTTAAAAATACCAGCACTTTGACTTGGCCTGAACTTTGCTCCAGTTCTCCACAACAACAAAATCCTCGGGAAATAAGGATGAATCTGGAGAACATCAGAAAGTGCCAGGAGACCACAGTCTGTCAGAGCTCCCCTGAGCCAGCTTGGGAGGTTTTGTTTTCTTTAAAGGTTGTAGAATAGGAACCACTCTCCTGCAAGCAAAAGGGGAACTCAATCTTTGGGGATAATTACTCTGCACAGTGCAGAGGGGGATGGAGAAGGACCTGAGCAGCCCCTGAGCTGCTGCAATGCAACAGCTGTTCCCAGTGAACTGCTGCAGGGAGCTCTGAGCTGTAGTTAAGGAGGAGAGGTTGGAAATGCTCTGCCAGGCACAAGGGTTTGTAACCCAGAGGAGAATTTTGCTGTTGGTGATGAGGCATCCCCTGAAAAACACCCCACAGCCACGCTGCTGCTTCCACAGCTGTGTGGTCCTCACCACAGGGTGACAGAAGTTGTGGTTGGAGAGGGGCTCTGGGGTCACCACACACACACACACACAAAGAAAAAACACCAAAAAAACCAACCTGGAACAAAACACAAATGCTACACACACTCCACCAAATTACAACTAAACAGAACCCCCTATGATCTCAGCTACCAGAGCATGCCCTGAATTGCACATCTACACCTTTCTTAAACACCCCCAGGGATGGTGACTCCACCCTGGGCAGCCCCTTCCAGCAGCTGACAACTTTTTCACTAAAGAATTCCCACCTGAAATCCAATCTAAACCTCCCCTGGTGCAACTTCAGGTTGTTTCCTCTGGTCCTATCGTTATTCACATGGGAGAAGAGGCCAGCACCCTCCTCCCTACAACCTCCTTTCAGGGAGTTGGAGGCCTCCCCTCAGCCTCCTCTCCTCTCCCCCAGACTGAAGATGCCCCATTCCCTCACCTGCTCCCTGCATGATTTGCTCTCCAGGCCCTCTCTGTGCCTGTCCCCCCTGCACTGGGACACAGCTCAGGTCTGCACCCCTGTACAAAGGATTTCTCACCACTTCTGGAGTCTTCAGCTCAGCAGAATTAGTGCTAATTAGGGTAACACCATAAGCTTCTCCAAAGGAAATCAGAGACCTGTCTAAGAGATGAAACCAGAGATGGATCAACAGAAGATACAGATGGCCAAGTTCACCATTTTCATTTTAAAACCTTAGGATTGAAAGGGTGAACAAAGCCAAAGGGACTAAACCCCCCCTGAAGCAGGAGCAAATCGTGAATTACAGTAGAGGCTGTGATGATTAATAAACAATTAGGACCAGTGTTCCAGCTTCACCAGCACCACTGAGGCTGGACACAGCTAATTTCCAGCACCAGAAAAAGGGAGAAAAAAAAAAAAAAAAAAAAAACAGCCAACAAAATTAAACTAAGAATTAATTTCATCCATTATAACTGATTGTTGTGAATTAAAACTAGAGGAAAATAATTGGTAGCATGTAGCTTTTAGTGTTTGATACAGATTAGGGAAATGAGATTTTTTTATTAGGAACGCTAAACTCATCTGCCATGCTCTTGTGTCTTCAGCAATCTGCATTTTTCCTGATTACAGCATGCAGCCTGCTGTCACAGGGGAGTTGGAGGCCACCAGCATTTGCTTCATTAAGACCTAAATCCTCAGCCATCCCTGCACCCCAGGTAGCTGAGCTGGGTTCTGAACCAGCTTCCCAGTGACCAGAGGGATTTTCTGTTCTGTGGCATCTGCAGAGCAGCAGCATTAATTCACTCATGCTCCTTACAAACTGGGGCCAACAGGATACCTGCTCCATCCACGGATCTTCAGCATCTCCAGGGACTGTCCAATATCCAGGAAAGCAATTGCCTTTGGTCTGGAGAGGAAGGAGAGTCTCTTTGAATGGTATTTGGTGCAGTGGGGACTGTTGGCAAGCTGGGACACTCCTGTTGCTCTGCTCACTGCCACGCAGCAGCCCCAGAAAGATCTTTGCTAGGGAGTGAAGCCTGCATGGAACAAGAAGATTTCTGTGCTGAATCACTGAGTCAGTAAGGTTGGAAAGGACCTCCAAGATCACCAGGTCTAATCACCACCCCACCAGCACCATCCCAATGAAACCATGTCCTCAGGTTCTGTTTCCAGGTGTCTTCTGAGATACCTCCAGGGATGGGGACTCCAGCCCTGCCCTGGGCAGCCTGTTCCAATGCCTGACTACTCTGTCACTGAAGGAATTGTTCCTAATATCCAAGCTGAACCTCCCCTAGCACAACCTGAAGCTATTTCCTCCCATCCTATCACCAGTTACATGGGAGAAGAGACAACTCTGACCCCATCCAACCTCCTCTCAGGGGGTTGCAGAGAGCCAGAAGGTCTCCCCTCAGCCTCCTCTGCTCCAGGATCAACACCCCCAGGGCCCTCTGACTTCTGCTCCAGACCCTTCCCCAGCTCCATTCCCCTTCTCTGGAGACCCTCCATCACCTCGATGTCCTTCTGGTCATGGGGAGCCCAGAACTGACACAGGATTTGAGGTGTGGCCTCAGCAGTACCCAGCACAAGGAAACCCATCCAGCTGGGTACTTGGGAAGCTGATCCAGCTTCCCTTTCCAAAAACCCTTTGGATCCAATTCCTCCCTGGTGAAAGCAGCTTTGGGTGCTGCTCAGTGTCCCCATCACCTTTCTGGAGCTGCTGCTTCACCTCCTGTGCTCCTTCCTGGCTCAGCAGTGGCTGTCAAGTAGTCAGGGTTGGTCCCATGGAAGTTGTTGCTACCACTTGAAAAATCAGGTCTGGTTAAGCAGAGCTTGGCAGGAGGACTCCAGGGCTACAGCTCCCTGGGCTGGGCTTTTATTTGCCTTCTTTCCCATTTCACAGTTATTTACAATAATCAGGGAGCTTGTCAGCCTAATAGGGAAAGAGGCTGGAGTCTTAGGGGTTAAACTTCCTTCTTCTTCTCTAGCTGAAGATATTGTCTCACAAGGTGAAAAGCATTAACAAGACCCAGCTTTGTGCTGTAACAGATTTCAGAGAGTGGCAGGAAATTAAGTTATATGCGAGCTGTTCTGTTTTTCCGAGAGGTTATTTTTATGCATTTATTTAATTAATTCCTTTCGCTTATATAAGGGTAATAAGATTTTTTTTTTTTTTTTTTTTTTTTTTTTTTTTTTTTTCAAGAAACTCAACAAACATTTTTGCAGAAGCAGAAATCAACCTCCCAGCTGCCCCTGTGCCAAAGGCAGAACTGAGTGGACACCCAGCATGAGCAAGTGGTACTTTCTCCAAGACCACAAGGGCCACTGCCACTGATTGAAACCTCAGGGAGGACTGCAGAGAGCTCAATTAAGATTATTCTAGTTGGAAATGTGCTGTGGCATTGAGCTTCACACCTTGGTTTATTGTTTTTTTTTGCAGAGGCTGTTCTGGGATGCTGGGTGAGCCCAAGAGTTTGAGTCCATTCCGTGAGCTGCAGCATTTTTGGGAAGGCAAAATCCTTCTTCTCCTGCCAGGGCTGTCACTGGTGGGGAGCTGATGGAGAGGGAGGACTGCCACCTACTGCATCATCAGCACCGGGCTGCAGATCTGTGCCAACCAAAATAGAAACTTCTTGTTTTGTAGTTGAAAATATAAAGGAAAGTGGGGGGG
>JAAWXA010000055.1:1511760-1524520 GCA_038090715.1 Florisuga fusca
GTTGGGTGGAAGGGAGGGAGGGAGGAGGAAGGAGCAACCTAAAAAAAGGAATTTGCTGAATGGTTTTTTGTGCCAGCATCGTGTTTATAAATAGGCGAAGTGACACTGCTCTTTGCAAGATGAATTTCTGAATATTTCTGATCAGCAGAGCATGAGCTGCAAATAACAATAAATGGGGGGAAATGTACATAAATAAAAGGCATTAAAAACCCTTTCTGTGTGGGATCAGCGTCACATCTTGAAGCTTACATCAAAGGGACTCAATTAGCAGACACATTTTCTAATTACATGTTCTAATTTACAACAAATCTGGGTTTCTAATGAAGCCTTGATTATTGGTCCAGATGGTAAGGATCGGACCTGATATTCTGCAGCAGGCAGAAGCACACTGGAAGTGCCAAGAGAAGCACTTGATGATCAAGAACCAGCTTCATCTCCTCCTTTGCCCAGACACATTCATTTTCCCACTTCCCTAAGAATTTCCCCAAGCAGCCCCTTTTGCCCAAACATCTCTGAGTGACCAACTGGTGAAAACAGATGCAGGTAATTGCTAAGAATGAAACAGCAACTACACCACCTCCCCAGCCAGTCAGTCCATTGACTATTAACAGTTTTCCCTTTCTAACCTTCATTTGCACATGCAGGGAGGGAGAACCCTTTTTTTTTTTTTTTTTTTTTTTTCTGTAACATAAGCCACAGGCAGTCACCCAGGCATTATTTTTAATTACAGAAAATGTTCCCCGTAAACTTCCTGTGGGTATTACTTGTAGTTTTCAGTATTAATCACTCCAAATGAAAGGAACACAGAGCTGCAGGGTTTATTTCCTAGCTGGCTGCCAGGACACAGCTTCAAGGGAAGCCAACAGCCATTCCCAGAGGAACACGTCTGGGGAGCCAGCACAGCCCCCAGCAGCACCCAGAGCTCCTCTGAATCTCCAGGACCAGGGATGGGGAGGGAGCAGAGGAACAGATGGTAACCCACAAACCCTGTTGTTTTTTTCCCCCCCACTTCATGCCACACATCTGCCTCCAGGAGCAGGGTGGCAGCAGCTCTGACAAGGTCCTGGCTGTCCCATGGTGGGGGGCATGAAGGGGAAGCCCTCAGCTTTCCAGTAGAGCTGCTAAAATCAGGGATAAAGAACTCCTGGATGAAGATACTGTTTCTGTTCCTCTTAGCAATACAAACACCCCTTGGATTCAATTGCTGTGCCATCTGCTCATGATCAGGGCTCTCCTCTGGATCCTTCCAAGAGACCAATTCTACCCTGAAGATCTTTCAGTCTAAAGAAATGTGACAAAATGCTGGAGCAAGAGGGAGCTGGGGCCTAGAGAGAGCAGAGCCAACCTGGCTGTGTGGAACAACAGGAAGAAAAAAAGTTTCCATCTTGATGCAAAAAAAATAAAATCTTTCCTTCTAGGACTTTCCCCCCTCCCTTTCTTCTTCTTTAAGATGCTGCTATGGTACTAACTGAGCCTTGCTTCATTCTTCATGGCTGGATAGCTCTGTGCTATCTTGGATCTAACTCCTGAATCCCATTAGCTTTTAAACCTGCTAAATCAAAAATTCATCTCACAGCTCAGCCTCCCTGGCACATCATCAGAGCTTCCAGACCCATTTCAGGTCTCTGTTCTCAGAGATGTCCCCATGCTACAGCTGCCCTTGGGTGGCAGCCAGGACTGAGTCCCTCAGACTTCCCAGGGGTCTTCCCAAAATATTACAGCTTTTGGGAATACACAAAAAATACACAATACTTGTATTTAATTTGTTATTGAAATAACTCTACAGACCTGTGACAAACCCCCAAGGGATCAGACAGCATTGAGAGCTTCAATTTTACTTACAGATGAGTTGAGGCAAAAGTGAAAAACCCCTGCAAGACCCCAACTCTGATGTCCCAACCACTCCAAGACCATTTTTGGCTTTTGTTACTTTCACTAACAGGGTCCTAAAAAGCAGAGAAATCCAGGACAAACTTGAACAGAATTGAACTGGAAGTGACAACTACCTGAGCAGATCTTATTGCTGTTGAATCCCATTCCCTGGTACTGCTGCAGTCCTATGCATAAACAGACAGCTTACTCTAAAGGAATGTTTTCTACTTTTGCCTTGAAAACAGCTCCAAGGGAAATTTCTCTTCAGCATCATACCTGGTTGGACTAAATTAATCCTAATAAAAAAATAATGTCAGTGCAAGATTAATGTTAAATTTAAGCAGCTAGTCTAACACGGTCAGCATGACTCCCATCCTCTCATCTTTCCTTCCCAAGACATCACTGAGGTGGGAGGCTCAGGCTGTGCTTGTTTCCTTCCACCGTCTATAAAGGGCTTAGGTTGGATTCTTAACTGCTGGAAGGCTTCAGCTAAGTAGGATGAAGTGTCTACTGCATAAAGCTCCAGAAAATAAAGGTCAGGCAAAAAGAACCTGCAAATGTTGTTGAGTATCCTGATTTTGAAGCAAATCCCAGGACTTCCTAGAACCTCAGTTTAACTTTTGCAAGCTGGGTGACATTTATATGCCTTTGCCAGCAAGGTATTTCCCTTGACCTGACAGTTGTTCCCTCTTCTCCCATAAGCTGAAATCTAAGCTCTGCTCAGCCAGGCAGTGCCATAGCTTGCACTGAGACTTCTGCCTCTTTGGAAATGAAGAAATTATTGAATGACTACTAACTGGAAATACTACAAGCCCACAGTGGTTTAAAGAAGATTAATGGAGAAAGAGGAGATCAGATATTCACTTGCATTAATGCAGTGGCTGAGGTCTCTAAGTAGCTGGATTTCCCACTCCTAAACATGGTGTAGTAGCTTTTAGAAGAGATTTCTATTTATTTATTTATTTCACAGATAATGATTGCTATTTAAAGACAAAAGACTCCAAAGAAAAGTAATATTAGCACAGGATAAGAGAAGCCAATTAGACAGATGTCTAACCCACTCCAGGTTGTCCTGGTGTGACTGAGATCAGTTTGATGCCTCTCCCCTTGGCAGGGGATTTCAGAGAGCAGAAAGCTCTGGCTCTGGATGTGCACCAAGGTCTCTCTGCATTTCTTTTCACAGTAAAAGCTGTGACAAACCCCTGAGACCAAGTGGGCAGAGTGGGACCACCAGGTAGGGTAGGTGGGCATGCCTGAGAGACCACGGTGCTGTAGATGTCATCCCACTCTCCTTCCAGCTTTCCAGATGGGATCTGGAAGCTGGCCTGAGCCCAAATCCTGTGATTGAATGCCAGAAGAAACTCCATCTTCAATACTAAACATTTTTCATTATCCTAATTCCTTTTTTCACTAAGCTGGAGTGGGTGCTGGGAAATGCATCTTGGAGGAGGATCCAGGCTACCTCGAGGGGAAAAAAAAGAGTATTCATAAATACAAGGAAAAAATGCACCTTGGATTAATTTCCAGAGAGGTTTACTGGTGAGGGGTGAAGAGTGGAAGCAGAGACCAGCACAAGGTAGGGACAGGAGAAGAAAGTAGGTAAGGAATACAGGAGAAGAAGGTTGGGGTGGAAGGTCCTGTCTCTAGCTCTCCTTCTCTGGCTCTCTCCTTCCTGTGCCTGCTTTTTGCACCCTGACTTCACAGAAAACATCAAATTTTACACCTCCTTGTGCTCTGTGCCTGACTGCACCCCCAAGATGGGATGCTGGCTGAGGAACAGGATGGGTGTGGGGGTTCTCCAGACCCTGACACAGATCCCACCCCCCAGGTTTACCTCCCTTCCCCTTGGCCCATTCTGGCTTTGGTATTTCAGAGGAGAGGGCCAACACAAGCACAAATTAGTGCCAACTGCTCTGTAGCTTTTCATCTGCCAGGAGCTGGGCTGAGAACATAAACTCATTTTCCTTAGGTCTTCCTCCAGCTGCTGACAAGGCTTGGATTTAAACCTGGGGAATTAGATTTGAAAAGCTCCATATCTCATTAATAATCTGTCGAGCCATTAAGTGCACTCAATAGAGATTTTACCACCATTTTTTTGCCATTGCAGAAGTGAATTACATGACCTTCCTCCCAGCCCTGGGGGTAATGGTACAAGTTGCTTTTCTTACAGATAGCAAAGGAAACTGCCATGTACCCCATGCCAAGGGCATCATTTAAAAAACAATTATTGGAGAATAGGTAAAAAAACCCTTTCTTATGCTTGGCTTTGATTGCATTTCAAAACTGATACCTTTTTTCCTCCCACCATTTCATTTGCATATCAAAATAATTGCCTTCTAAATGCAACAGATTGGAGCTCCAGAGGTAATCTGCCTTTCAAAAGTGGCTCAGATTCACTGGATGAGACCTGAGCATAGTGAACTCTACGATAAAGTACAGAAATACTTCAGGAAAGCCCATGCTGAAGAAATATCTCTGTAGAGAATCTGGTTGTGAAATGTGGAAGTCATTATTATAGTGACATGAAGCCCCATAATATCTTTTTCCTTTTATCATCCCAGATCAAAAAATAAAAAATAAAAAATAAAAAATCCCCCCAGTCAAACTAGCTTTTCACTTTAGTCTGGAATGAAATCTATTTTGATGTGCTTCAATTTGATTTGTCCCAGTGAAGTGAGAAGTTTGACTTCAGCTTTGCCTGCCCAGCTGATGAGATTTCTGGTTCTTCTGGATCCTGGAGTGTGCATCCCCGTGTGGGAGGTCACCATGGTGATCCCACCAGGCTGATGGATCAATGGTGTCACAGTCTCCAAGCTAGAGGGCAGGGAGAGGAGTTTAAATCCCATCTGGATAATAACTTGGGAGTTATAACACTTCAAAACTTTTTTTTACTTTGGTTTTATTTCTATTTTGTGCAAAAATAGAAAAAGTAGAAAGACAGAATAAGACTATGGAAGATGGGTAAAACATGAGCAAAGGGAGACACCCACAAAGCTTAACACTTGTGCATGATTTTGCAAGTTTGCCATAAACAAAAAACTCTCTAAAAGGTGGAGCAAGCAACACAACAGCCACAAACCCCACAGGGATTAACCTTTTGAGTCCTTGGGCAATGGTAGGAAAAGAAACTCTTTTTTGCCTAGAGTTCTCTAATAAACCTTACATTAAAACAAACAAACAACAAAACACAAAAACCCCACAAAACTCAACCACCAAAAAGCCCCAGAAATCATGTGCCATGTCTCCTTTGCCCCAACGACAGTCTGTCTCCTTGAGATCTAATGGGAAACTTAATGACCCCTGAATTTTACTCCAGCACAAAGTACTCCTGAAGGACCTGGTAAGTGTTCAGAAATGATGAAGCTCTGACAATCTTGGCCAAACCTCTTGCCATGGATTACATTAAAGTCAGCTAGGAAAGCAGAGGTGAGAAGGCTTTGCTAACTCCACTGAGCACCACAGTTAACCCCAGTGTGTCCCCTCCGGGTTGATTCCTGATCCTGCAATGGTCCAATTTAGCTAAATCCTGGGAATTTTCCTGGTCAAGGCTGAAGGAGCACTTCCAGCAACCTCTCCTTGCCCTGCCAGCATCAAGAATGGCAGCCAAGAGGTAGGACAGAGTCCATGGGGTCAACGCTGAGAGGAGCCAGAGCCCCAAACTCTTGGTGCAGTCTGACAGCTCCTTGCAAGACAAAAAGTTGTCCAAGTGTTCTGTGAGATCTAAATCCCAAGAAAAAAAGACAGGAGAGCCAGTCTCCAGGCTGACACTGACCAGGACTGCCACATCAGGGCAGGTACCACGTTTTCATGGCCAGATTTATCCCTTCAGCAATCACATCCTTGTCTGTAAAATGGTTTAAGCTTTAAACACAGGAAGGATGTGCTAAGGGGGGGGAGGGAGGGAGATGTTAGGAAGAGGAAAGGAAGGTCTGGGAGAGCTCAAATTTTCCCCAAGACAGCAATTTGTCTCCTTAGTTTTATTCCATTCCTGTTCCCTCAAGGGTGTCTGAGCTGAGTGTCCCCACCACACACACAGGTACCTGGTTCTAACTCCTGACTAAGCACAGGCATCCTTCCATCTCTGTCCTGAAGTTGCCAGATATGTTTTGAGCTGAGGAAGAGCTCAAACTGAGGCCTGACACAGACTAGAGATAGATGCAATCTGTCTTTTATCCCTAAAGGAAGCAAAAGTGACAGTGGTTTGTATCCACAGCTGCTGAGCAAATACCCCTGGTCCTCTAGAAAAAATGAGGAGATTTTACTACTCAAGAGAAACTTGTAAGGAGTCGACTCTTCTGAATACCACAGGCTTCTAAAGTTCAGTGGCTAAAAAATCAGTCTTGCTGCTACATCAGCCCTCTGTGGAAATACAGGAGTCAGTGATAAACTTTGCCCAAATTATATCTCCTTCAGCATAAATTCTGATTTAAAAAATTATCTATTTTCCCTTCCAGGGGAAATAAAAACCTACGAGAGAGCTCAAACCCACAGAAGAGACCCTCACAGCTGCTTCTGTGAGACCACTCCCTTGCTTCTTCCTCTCTCCAGTTGTGCCATCACGGGACTGACAAGGAGAGAGATGACCCAAATGACAGATTCCCTTGATATCACAAAGCTCTCCTGTTAAAATGAAGTAAAGAGAAATAAATCTCTCTATTCATTTTTAAAACTGTTTCCCCTCCCCATGAGCTGTGTGAGACAAATTGAAGCTGAGGGCTGTACTCACTCACTGGGTCTCCACACCAACACTCCCATCCATCACAGGCTGAGGATGCTGTTTGTAGCCCTGCATGGTTGAGGGAGTGAGGGACATTTTTCCCTGTGCTGGGGCAGCTCTTACACCTCACCCCAAGAGCTTTGAGCTGGTCAAATCCTGATCCTCATCCCAGCAGCAATGCTTACTTGAAGGAACTGAACATCTGGTTAACTCTGTTCTGAGCCTGGGAGGTTTTCCTCCACTAAAAAAAGCATAACCTAACACTCCTTGCTGCAGCCCCAGAACTCTAGCTGGAGCAGCATCCAAGATTTTCTACCTTAGCACACAAAGACACATGAAAGACACACCAGTCCAAAAGCAATGTGCAGCTTCTCCCCAGACAACAGAGCAATGCAAAGAGAAAGCCCTCTGCTAAGCCACCCATCTGGGTGGTTCTGAATGCTGGTGATGGGACCAAGTTCTAGAAGGAGAGGGAACTGCTTGAAAGAGTGCAGCAAAGAGCCACAGAATGATGAAGGGAGTGGAACATCTTTATGAGGAAAGGCTGAGGAGCTGGGGCTTGGAGAAGAGACTGAGGGGTGACCTCATGAATATTTATAAATATGTAAAGGGTGAGTGTCAGGAGGATGGAGCCAGAATCTTCTCAGTGATGCCCAATGATGGGACCAGGGGCAATGGATGGGAGCTGGGTCACAGGAAACAAGAAAAAGCTTTTTCAGTGTGAGGGTGAGGGAGCCCTGGCCCAGGCTGCCCAGGGGGGTTCTGGAGTCTCCTTCCCTGGAGACATTCCAACCCCCCTGGATGTGTTCTGTGTGACCTACACCAGGGGGTTCTGCTCTGCTGGGGGGTTGGACTTGAAGATCTCTTGAGGTCCTTCCGACCCCTGACACTCTGATTTCTGTGATCTATATCCCCACAAGCTTTGCAGGGGATGGGGCAGCTGTGGTTGACTGCTCTGAGTGCTTCACTTTGCTCCTTTGTTTTAATTGCTCACATTTCAGAGGCAGCAATGAAAACTGAATGCAGTTTCACGTGGAGATGGTCTGTGGGGGGCCAACCCAAACACTAACTGCTTTCAAATCTTTAATTTGACAAAATGGTGAAACTTGTGGCCAGTGGAAGATGATCTTGCTCACCTTGTTTCCAAAAAACTTGGACATTTTTTTCAGAGCTGCCACTCATTTTTTTGAGACAGCTGCTGGTGTTGGTGTCTCCCATTGGAAGAGAAAAAGACACTACTCCCATGCAAAGGAAAACTGGTTTGTTTTTTTTTCCTTGGTAAGCAGGGCAACACCAATAAAAGAAAGTGTTAAGCTCCAGAGCTGAATATAAATAGCCCCAGATAAGACTGAGGCATTAGTGTTCCTTCCAACTGTCACCCAGCCAAGCCAATTGCATTTGAAGAACCTGTGACTACATATGTTATAATTTGATGGAAAATAATACTGTGACCTATTACAGACAGGAAAGCTGAAGGTCTCAAAGGTCACCAAATAAATGTGAGTCAGAGCCATGGATATAATCATTTAAGACCCGAAAGTGAAAGTAATGGATGAACACTGGATTTCAATTATCCTTAGATAATTCAAATTACTTTAAATAGATAGCTGACCTACTAAAAACTGCCTGGTCTCTAGTCTTGCATTTGCTGGCCAATTCAGATAATGACTATTTGATCCCCTTCCTCTTCTTTTTTCACGGAACAGTAAAATTGTTAATAGCACTGAAGGGTTTCTTTTTGAGCTGAACTTGCAGTAACCCGCTGTTCAACATCTCCCCATGTTAAATTCAGTTGTTACAGCTCTGACATTTGCAGCTTGATAAGTTGAAGTTGTATTGGTGGCATTCTCTAAGAACAAGCAAGCTCATTTACAGCATGGGCTGAAGGAAACAGCTGGATGTTTTGCTGCTGGACTAACTTGTATACTCATTTTCCATCATCTTGTTGGCTATTTTACAATTAACCTTGTGCAATCTCAAAGAAGGAGGAGAGCAAAAAAAATAACAATGTTTAATTGCATGACTAATGAACACTGGAGATACAGCCAGCACCTGCACACCTGCTGTGCTCCACACCAGTTTGGAGTTCAGTGTAATTATTACTTTATTGCTATCATTTGTATTATGTTATGATACAGGAGTTCTACTCATGTACTAAAATCCTGCTGAGCTGGGCAAGATACCAACATACAACAAGATCATCATCTGCAATTTCAGAGGCAGAGGGTGGCTTTCCAGTAGGCAGCTTGCTTGCAAGGCAAACATCTCCATCTCCTCCAGCAACCCCAGCTCTGATGGTGGAGCAGACAGAGGATGCTTCCACGGATGATTCCACCCAAAATCACACACTTATCTCCAAACCAGGAGAGCACCAGCAGCACACTGCTGCTGATTGCAGAGGAGAAATTTGGAGGTTAGATTGAGGGAATGAGAGCTGAGGTTGAAGAATTTCCCTCTCCTTGATGGTCTAAGGAATGGGACTGCCAACAGCAGCCCCCAGCTGCTGTGCTTGACATGTGGAGATCAGGTATTCAAGCAACCAGGTCAACAAAATGATGAAGTAAACATTTCCAGCTGCATAAGGAGCCAAAAAATACAGGTGTCTGGACTCATTCCATGCCATCTATTTTAGGTGAGGTTTGGAGCACAGTTACCTGAAGTTCCCTTTATAGCCAATGGATCAACAGAGATTTCCAGAGCATGGATCAGGTGATTGGCGGGCTGACCTGATCTGGAGGTGTCCCTAAAACTTCATGTGATGAATGTCCATATGGTCAACTGTTCTGGGGAACTGGAGAGAATTCCCAGGAATTTCAGTAGCTGCATCTGATCCAACCCCTGCAGCACCTCTCTGTGCAGGTGCATCCCAGAGGGAATGGAGAGAGTGGAACTGAGGCCACCCATATTCTTGTTTAAATGTTTACTTAGAAAAGTGATGAGGTCAATCTCTTCCCCTGTGTGGTCTGAAAAGGACCCCCTGAGCCCACAGTGGTTTGCTGTAGATAATCACACTGCTGACACCAGTGGAAGTGAATCCTTTCCAAGCAAGATGCTAAATCCCAAATTACATTCTCTAAACTCTGACCCAGCCTTGCCCAAATTCTCACAGCAGTTTAACCTCCATCAGTAAAGTTTTCCAGATGTTCCATTGCTGGTGTTGGGTATGCACACAGCCATAAAATGAGAACACCACCCAACCACCCTGAAATCTTCCCCACAGCCACAAAATTGGCATTCTTTCCACTTGTGAGATTTCTCAAGTATTTGACTTTCCCTACACGTTGCCCAGGGAGCTCAGGTGCACAATTACAACCAGGAGGTCACCCAAAGCACAAAGGCTCTGACTGCATTTCTCTTTCAGATGTGTGACCTTATGGGTCCCTGAAAGTCAGGTGCAGTCCATATGGGTCAGCAAGGGTTAGCTGTGCTGGAATGAGCCTTGAGAAATATTCCAGTGAATGTGCAGTGTATTCCCTGGGCATACAGGGAGCACACAGCACACACCTGTGCTGGAGCATCCCAGCACATTATGAAGTGGAATATTTAGGAATGAGAAGATGGGATGCACCTGCTGTTGAGTCTTCCAACTACATCCCAGCTCCATCTGCTATTCTGGTAAATGTCCCATCAACTTGCTGACAGACAATTGATTCCAGCAGTTTGGAGAGGCACGGGAGATGTCTGGAGACAAGAGGGGGCTTTGCTGACTTTGTTCATCCCTCCTAATTGCTAAGCAAACGAGAGGAAAAATATCCTCAGTGTTCATTCTCTCTTGTGAGCAACTGGTTACTCAAGTAACAGATTTTATTTGCTGAGGAAAGAGGAGGATGTGAGAGGTGAAGAGCCAAATTTGAGGAAACACTGGGGCTGGAATAGTGTTGTAGCCTGTTGTTAATGCTCAACATGTAGCACTAAAGCTCACAGCTAAGCCAGAGCTAGTTTGGGATTAGGCACGTCAGTTTTTAGTTAGAACATTAAAAAAGGCCTTCCAGAAAGAAATTATTTTATAAATACCAAAAAGTTTCTCCATTTTACTGCTTGTATTAAGATGTGGATTAATATAATTGCATTGCTGCTAATCTCAGTGCTTGCATGCTTAATGAGGACCTGGCAAGCTTTTCCCTTACAGGCATTCCATTAAGTTGTTAGGGCCCTGGAGTTTGCTTTATCCTAGGACCCTGGTTATCCCATTTAGCTACATGGTGAGGAGAAACAGCCTGTGAAACAAAGATCTATCCAGACAAGCTACACCACCCTGGTCCATCTTACCCTTACAGCCCAAATTACCCACGAGGGCTTGAATTGACCAAACTGACAATGTTCACGTGGACCATGGAACAGCCACACTGTAACATGAGCAAGTACAGAAAAGAAAACCTCACTCACACTAAAATCCCATAAAAAGGAATGTTACAGCAGATCCATCTTGAATTACCAGGGAAGAGCTGAGCCTTTGCCCAGCAGGGTTATTGCTAGAACAAATTCCAGAGCTGTCATTTCCAACAAGGCAAGGAAAGCTGTGCTGCTTGTACATCCCCACTGTGTGAGGAGGGGAAAGACTCCTGGTACCTGAGCATCTTTTCCCCAGAAAACAAACTGAATAATTAGAAGCCAGCAGAAAACCCACAACTGTCTCTTCACAGCACAGCAGGTTGGAGGGGGGGATATTCTGCTGCATTTCATTTCATCCCAGCACCCAAGGGTGCTGACTACCCCTCCAAACCAGCTATGGGGCACAAGCCCACCCTGGCAGCACCCAGACTCCAAATCCAAAGCACAAATGCAGGTTGATGCTGAAAGCAAGTCACACTTTAATTAACCAGTTCTAATTATACTACAATTTGTTCTGAAATTGCATGTCGTAATTTAAAAAACAAAACACAAGTACACGCTCTCAGTTGCTCAGTTTGTGAGCATCTGGTGCCTTTTGAAAGATTATTAACAGTACCAGTTTCTCCTGATCCTCTTTTTACTAAGTAGAGGACCTCCCAGGCTTGTATTGGTTAATATGAATAAGGGAGTTTTGTGTTAATTGAGGAAGAAAAGATGAATGAAATCAGTCTTGTAAGAGATAAAATTATTCTCAGTGCTTCCACTGGAGAGATCTTCTACACGGCTGCATCCATTAAGTTATGTATCATTTTAGTAGCAACCCATCCTAGGAAACATCAAGTCCACTGACTCTGCAAATGCCTCCTGAATCCACCTGAAAACCTGCCTGGATTTTTTTAATGTGGACCCTGTAATGTTATTTCTGGTAAAACTCCAGGTAATTCAATGGTAATTTTCTTGCCTTTTCATGCCTCAGGAGTAACAGCTCATGCATTTTCCTGCATTCCTGTTGCAAGATTAAGTAGACATGAACAGCAGTGGGGGCTCTGGGTACTACTGACTGCACCACACAAGGATGTAGTGAAGTAACACATGAAAAGGAGCCAGAAGAGGGATACAAAGGGATACAGCAGAGATTTGACTAAGATTTTAGCTACCTGAACTCTACTTTTTGGCTCCTCATTGTCCTCTTAAATGACCCAGAGCAAATCTGCACATCCAGCTCCCCTTACACCTCTCCTTTACTAGGGTATGATCGATCTGGGATCAGGTTGGTCATTTGCAGAGGGGGTGGTTGATTTTCTATTAAGAATTTAAGAATTAAAAAAAAAAAATGCCTATAAATTGGCCAAGGTGAAAACCCATAAATTGGCCAAGGTGAAAACCAACAGCACACCAGAGGGACTGGAAAGCTCACCTTGCAGGAAACCTGAGCTAAGCAGCAGGTGAAGAGAAGTCGGGTGACAGCACAGTTGTGTGCAAAGAGGCACAGTCAGAGCAGGATGTGGCCAACTGGACACCAGACACCTCCAGAGCCCTGCTCAGCCCTGTTCCCACAACATTCCCAACACCTCCCAGGGGAGCAGCTCCTCTGGCCGCTCCCATCCCCACTCCCAGTTCAGCTGGGGGGTGACTCTTGGGAGATGCTCTGGAGTGGATCCATCCCTGCAGGTGGGTGCACAAACCACCTCTGATCAGCCAAAGTCTTTACACCCTGGCAGCCAAACCCCCATGGTCCTTCTCTAGGGATGCTGCATTTCCAATTTTCATTTCTCAGCCTCCACAGTGACTTCTAAATCAATGCCCCTCTGCCTGCAGACTCCACAGAATTACCCCTGT